>SNQJ01S0190957.1:286-14382 GCA_010110895.2 Picea sitchensis | reverse complement strand
ATGTGTTTAATTTAGAATTCATACTCATTAAGAAATTTGATCCATCCATTTTTCCTGACATTCAATGTTGGTTGTCCAAACAAATGTTTCAGTCCATAGTGGTCTATCCTTAGCTCAAATTTCCTCCCCATGAGATAATGTCTCCACATTCTTAGCGCATGAATAATCATTTCTAATTCCAAGTCACGTGTGGCATAATTCTTCTAACACTCTTTTAATTTTCAGGACTCGTAGCACACCACATTATCCTTTTGAGTGAGGACTCCATCGAGCTCTTCCTTGCACACGTCAATGCACACCACAAAATCATTATGTGGATCTGCGATCTTTAATATTGACACACTTGTCAAGATGTGTTTTATCTATTAACATCTCTCTCCACACTCAGAAGTCCATTCAAATTTCACCCCATTCTTTTGCAAAGAAGTGATTGGGCTTGCTATCATTTAGAACCCCTTTTATGAATCTTTGGTAATAGTATGCAAGACCCATGAATGATCTGACCTCTGCAATATTTCTTGGTTTTGGCCATCCCCTAATGGCCAATATCTTATCGGGATCAACTATTATCCCATCTTCTGAAATAATATGCCCTGTGTTACACTGAATATAATTTTGATTAAAGATGAACTTACTTAGATTAGCATACAACTTGTGCTCTTTTAAAACTTGCAGCACCATTCTTAAAAATTGCTTATGTTGTCTTGCTAATATCTTATTATTTTATCCTTACTTGGTGATAAGTTGATCTCAGGTCAATCTTCGAGAATATCCTTGAAACTTTCAACTGATCAAATAAATCATCAATCCTTGGCAAGGGATATTTGTTCTTTAAGGTGACCTTATTTAGTTGTATGAAATTAATACACATCCTTAAGGTTCCATCTTTCTTCTTCACAAACAACACTAGGGAATCCTAAGGTGATGCACTTGGGCATATATACCCCTTCTTTAACAATTACTCAAGTTGCATATGCAACTCTTTTAACTCTAGTGTGCCCATTATGTAAGGTGTCTTGCACATTAGGGAAGCTCATGGCACCAAATCAATAGAGAAATTAATGTCTCTCTTTGGAGGTAGTCATGGTATTTCCCCAAAAATATCATCAAAATCCCTCAATAATGGATGGTATTCAATGCTTTCCATTTTATCTTTGGCTACCTCTTCCATATGGGCTGCAAAAATTTGACATCCCTTCCTAGAAATATTTTTTAGCTACATGGCTGAAATTTCTCTAACAACTACACCTCTTGGGATGCCTTGAACCTTGCCTTGTTGTCCTACCTCATCAAGACAAGCGATTATCTTGTTGTAACAATCTAGGACAACATGGTGTTTTTCCAATCAATCGATGCCAACTAGACAGTCATATGAACCTAATGGTATGATGTTCACATCTACCTTTATGTTGACTCCATTCATGTCTATTTGGAAATCTTTAATAAGCTCATTGATTTTACTCTTAGCCCCGATGGCTAATTAGACTAAATAATATTTCTTATTCTTACTCCTTTGTAAGTGAAATCATTCAACAATGTTAGAGTTTATGTAACTATGGATAGCTCTAGAATTAATTAAAATTGATATGGGATGGTTGTCAATCTTACCGTCCACTTCAATCATGGGAGATTAATATTTTGCTTGATTGTTGTCCAAGGATGCATAGATCCTTGGCATGTTTCCTCACATGTATTTCATTGTTTCAACCTCTTGAATATTGTGGACAGTCCTCATCCTTTAGTCTATGTGAGGGAAATCCCTACTAAAGTGACCCCCCTCACGTCCCCAACATTTTATAGGTTGTTTCCTTGGCCTTTTCCCAAATGAATATGCCATCTTGGGCTCATTTTGTGTTGATTGTCCTTGTTGATTTTCTTGTGAGTTGTTCTTGAAAAAGAGTGACTTAAAACCTTTCTATATTTTCTCCTTCTTACCCTTCATCTTGTCATTCCAATCTTTTTGGAAAACTAGCCTCCCTATGTTACGCTTGTAAAGATTATTTGATCTCCTTATGGCCTCCTCCAAAGAATTGGGGTTGTCACAATGTATCTTGTCACTATATAAGGAGGGTAACCCACTCAAACACCTTTGGATTTTTTCCTTCTCATCATTTATGAAGCCCACATAATTCAACAACTCAAAGAACCTCTTGTCATATTCATCCATTCTCATGGTTCCCAACTTGAGTTCCAATAACTCTTTCATCTTCCTTTCATAGTAATGCTTTGACAAATATTTCTTCTGGAAATATCCTTTGAATTGCCTCCATGAGACCTTCTTCTCTTCAAGGTGTTTGGCTCGCTTCAGTTGATCCCACCACATGGTTGTGTTTCCTTGTAAGTGGTATGATCTAGTTGGATATTGGTGTCCACCCACCTATTCCAACTAGCTCCTCTTGTACATTTTTAGTTCAACATGTTCTTTTGTACTTATTTGTAATTGTGGGTTCTACACTTCTAGGGTTGTCTGAAGCCCTACACATCTTCCAGGTGGATATTGGTGGTCTCTCACCTAATCCAATTGGATTATTTTGTATGTTTTCATGTCATCACATCTTGTTGTACTTCCAGGGCCATTTTGGAGGCCTACACAATGTTCTTTTGTCTTGCCACAGTCAAACTGTAGACAGACTTAGATTTTGAACTTGAAATGTTTAGTTCTCTAAAATACCTTTCCAATGGGCTATCACACACCTAAAACGGAGGTAGTATGCAAAATTTATGACCTTGGGAAGTTGAGGTACCAACTTACCCATAGGGCCCCACATGACTTTTGACGTTTCACCTCCTAGGGTTATGTTTTTGGATGTCTAGGGTTTTGACATTCATGAGTAATATCAGAAAGGCCTCTAGAGCCTCATTTTATTTCATCCTGCTCAGACAGATGCGTGTAGAAGCCACATCTATTCTTAGAGATAGCTATCACCATTTGAGCAAGTGTTTCAGCTCTGAAGTTTCACAGTTTCAGCCTATTTCATTATTCAATAGAAGATATCGTTCACTGGATATTTTTGTTATTCTTCATATCTCTGTGTTTATTGTATTCAGTATGTTAATCAGTTTGTTCTGATCCTAAATCCAAATCAGTGGTATCAAAGTGGTATACTCTTCATTTATTTTTCTTCATGCATGTCCCCGACAAGATCTGGGTACAAGAAGTTGGGACTCGAACCAATCGATCCATTGCAATATCGGTTGCACCGAGCCCGACAACAACCCATGCGGGAAGAAAATAAAGATGATGGAGCAGGATATCCTATTAAAATGCTTCTCGAGGAAGCCCTCACACAACAAAGGAATGAAATGATGGACAACTTCATACATATCCTTTGACGATTGCCCACAGGAGAAGCATCTCCATCAGGCGACCATGCAACCCCCTTCAAGGTACAATTAAATTTTGATATTTCATTATTTGAAGGACTGATAGATGAAGATGATGTAGATAAATAGTTGAATCTGCTCAAAGGGTATTTTTCGGTCCACAATTTTTTCGATAGGGAAAAGATCACTTTTTCACTCCTTAAGGCTGTTCCACATGTTAAAGACTGGTGGGATACTTACTTTGAGCAAAAGGCTGTAGAGGAATCTAATTTTTTTTTGTGGCCCCTATATGGGATTCCTTCCAAGACGCCATTAAAAAACAATACTACCCTATTGGAAGCTACGAGGACCAATACACTAGATGGACCACCCTACGTCAAGGAAGGGACCATAAAGTACCATATTTCACCAATATTTTCCATACCCTACGCATCAAATTGGGTATCAAAGACTCTGAGTGTCATCTGGTGCTCAAATACTATGAATTTTTGCATAGATACATTCAAAGAGAAATGGATTTTCTAGACATCACCTTATTAGGCACGACTTATAGAAACCTTGTTAAGATTGAGCAAAAATTTAAGCAGAAAAGGAGAGAGTTTGGATCTGCAAACCCATCACATTCGAAGCAGGGAAAAGGTAGCCCCAACCCACACAGCAAGGGACCAAGTCGATATGGCCACCCTCGGGACAACTAGTCCAAGCCACAACATAAGAAGGGAAATGAGAAGATGAAGAAGGTCATGGGAAAATGGTGTGAGTACCATAAAATCCCTTGGCAGAACACTGAATAATGTCACTCCAAGTAGTCCCTCATGGTCGAACTGAAGGCTTCCAAGTCAGAGGCCGATTCTTATTCCGAATCAAATCCTAAAGGAGGGAAGCAGATTATTGATGTTGAACCCAGTGCTACTATCGCCACCATCAAAGTCTGGACAAGCAAACTAGAAGAACCAAAGGAAGGGGAATGCCTTTTTCACTCGCAGATGTGGGTAGAGGGGGCTCCGCTTCATTTCATTGTCGATATCGGTAGTCTAAAGAACCTAATTTCAGTAGATGTCATCAAGAGGATGGACCTGCCAATGACACTGCACCCACAACCCTACACCATCGGCTGGCTTTGCCAAGGAAGAGATCTTCGTGTCAGTCAACAGTGTCATCTATCCTATGGCATCAAGCCTTTCAAAGATGAGGTATTGTGTGACATTTATCCCCTTGAAGTTTGTGATGTTATTTTAGGGCAACCATATTTGTGGAAGCGTCATGTTGTGTATGAGTCTAGACCCCATAGTGTTATTATTACTTTGGGTAGACAATTATACAGGATACTAGAGGTAGTGCCCCCTACTATTATTTCTTTAATATCTGCTAAGAAATGAAGTAAGGTCATCTCACAGACCGGGAAGTTCGTCTTCTTTGTGATCCATGCTCACAGTAAGTAGAAGGTTTCTCCCACATCCGTGGCCTCTACACAAAGCCTCTCTTTGCAGTAGAAGAAAGTGGATGAGATCGTGGAAGAATACAGAGACATATTCTCCTCACCTACAGGGGTATCGACACACTGCTAAGTCAAACATCTAATTGATCTAACCCCTGACGTACCTCTACCTAATGGACCAGTCTATTGTTTCTTGGTGATGAAAAATGATGAAATCAGGTGTCAGATCCAAGAGATTCTTCAAAATGGGAACATCATACCCAAATCCTCCCCTTGCGGAAGTCCAATTGTACTGGTATAGAAGAAGGACAAGACTTGGTGAATTTGCATTGATTACAGAGCCTTAAACAAAATCACAGATAGAAATCGATACACCATTCCCAGGATTGATGACCTTCTTGACCAACTCAAGGGGAAAAAGTTCTTCAACAAGATTAACCTAAACTTTGGCTACCACCAGGTTCCCATCAAACCAACTGATGTATGGAAGACAACCTTCAAATCTAAAGAAGGTCTCTTTGAATGGCTAGTCATGCCCTTTGGCTTAACAAATGCACCAACAACTTTCATGAGGTTTATGGATGATGTATTGATACCCTTCATTAACTCCTCTGTGGTGGTATATTTGGATGACATCCTCATCTTCAGCAGAATGTGGGAGGAGCATATGTGGCATATTCAACAGGTTTTGAGAACTTTGTGGCAGCACAACCTATATGCCAACTTGGAAAAATTCCCTTTTGGAATGAACAGGGTCCAATACTTGGGATACATTGTTGATGAGCATGGGGTACATGTTGATCTAGCTAATATCCAATTCATTTGTGACTGGCTAGCCCTGACCACACCGACTGAGCTTCGAAGCTTCTTGAGACTAGCCAACTTCTATCGGCGGTTCATGTTGGGATTCTCCCATATTGCATGGGACCTCAGCTAGGTGACCAAGGTTAGTGGTAGGTCCAAGCTCATGTGGGGGAAGGAACAACAATGAGCATTTGATGGTATGAAGCATCGCTTGTTCTCACCTCCAATACTCTCCTTGCTCGATCTGCAACAACCATTCGAGACTGAGACTAATGCATCTGACTATGTTGTGGGCGCAGTTCTCACTCAGCATGGTCATCTAGTGGCATACCATAGTGAGACACTTTCATATACTTTCCAAAAATACCCCACCTATGACAAGGAAATGTATTCCATTATACAATCTTGTCGTCAATGAAACATTACATTTTGGGAAAAGAGATGATCATGCACACTAATCACAAGCCTCTATAGTTCATATAGACACGAGGGAAATTGCAGAACGACCACCATCAGAAGTAGTCCACCTACCTACAACAGTTCCATCTCAACATCAATTATAATATAGGTATCTCAAACTGTGTCGTTGACTGGCCAGTCAACCTCCTATGGCTGCACTCACCATTGTGCTCGATTCCTGTGGACATGAAGCATCTGAGTGACCCCAACTTTATCACTAATATCCAGACTTCACCACCACGTATCATCTATTGGGTATAGGTGCAATTGTCACTGATTTTCACATTCAGGAAAGACTTTTATACCACCTGGGCCATCTCTGTGTTCCTACAAGCGAGTGTGCAAAGCTTATTTGAGAATCCCACTACAGTGGGATGGTGGGACATTTGGCATGGATAAAATTGTGGTCATTCTTCGAAAACATTTTTATTGACCAAAAATTTGACAAGAAGTCAACAAGTATACCATATCTTGCACTTCATGTGCCATTTCCAAGCCAACCATCAAGAATCAAGGCTTATACACCCCTCTTCCTACTCCCGAGAAGACTTGGGAATCCATCTCAAGGGATTACATGTTAGGCCTTCCCTCCACCAAGCAAGGAAATGGATGTGTATTTCTGGTCATTGATCAGTTTGCGAAGATGGCCATACTCACAGCCTGCATTAAGAATATCATAGCGGTAGATACTACCAATCTCTTCTTTGAATGAGTGTGGGTCCACTTTGGGATAGTAGGTTCCTCAACACATTTTGGTCGAGTCTTTGGTCACTTTTGGACACCAAGCTCACAAAATACACTACTTTCCACCCCTAAACATATGAACAAATAGAGGTCGTCAATCAGATGATTGTGGACATATTGCGCATGTACAATTCTAAGAATTCACGTACATGGGATGAGAGTCTCCCCTATTTTCAACACAATTACAATAGGGCTCTCCATATCTCCACCCCCCATAGCCCAGTTCAGGTGGGTCTAGGATTCCAACCCTTGGGACCCATTGATGTTGCACTTTCTCTTGCCACCACAAAGGAAAACTCTTCCCATGACTAGTCTACGATCGACAAAGCCACCAGATTCATTTAGTGGATTCAACACATCTACCAACAGGTCTAAGAGATTTTACAGAAATCCAATGCTAAGTACAAGCAGTGCCATGATAAACACAGTGTACCAGAATAGTTTCAGGTTGGCGATAAAGTCTAGTTACATTTTCAGAAGAAGCGTCTCACCGGGCCCCATCAAAAGCTTCGATCGCTTCTCTATGGGCCTGACACTATCACCAAGGTTGTAGGTAGAAATTCTTTTGAGATAAACACTCCACCCTTCCTTGGCCTGCACCCAATGTTCAATTTGGACCTCCTTCGACCATATTTTCCACCATTATTGGACACCTCAGATATCACAGAACAACTGACACCCATAGAGCTCAACCCTGATTGCATGGAACAAGCATCCACTGATCAGATAGTGGAAAAACAAGTTAAGGGAACTCACCAGTAGAGGATCCAACTTTATCGGGTTGTCAAGGCAGGGAAACTCCTACACTAAGGCAAGTGGCTCACCCGAGGCCAAATCCAACAAATGTTTCCTCACCTAATGGGGGAACTCAACACAATGGATACCATTTCTTCCTAAGGGGGGAGGATTGATCCAATGGGCTATTGGTGGCCACCCACCTATTCCAACTGGCTCCTCTCGTCCATTTTTAGTTCAACGCATTATTATGTACTTCTTTGCAATTTTGGGTTCTACACTTACAGGTTTGTATGAATCCCTACACATATTCTAGGTGGATATTGGTGGCCTCTCACCTAATCCAACTGGATAATTTTGTATGTTTTCATTTCAACACATCTTGTTGTACTTCTAGGTATGTTTTAGAGGCCTAAATAACATTTTTTTGGTTCGACATAGTCAAACTTTATACATAGTTGGAGTTTTATGGAGGAACATGTAGTTCTCTTAAATACCTTTCCAATGGGCTATCATATGCCTAAAACAGAGGTCATATGCAAAAGTTATGACCCTATAAAGTTGAAGTACCAACTTACCCATAGGGGCCCACATGACTTTTGATGTTTCACCTCCTAGGGTTAGGTTTTTGGATGTCTAGGGTTTTGGAATTCATGAGTAATATCAAAAAGGCCTCTAGAGTTGCATTGTATTTCATTCTGCTCAAACGGATGTGCGTAGTAGCCACATCTCTTCTCAGAGATAAATACCACCATTCGAGCAAGTGTTTCAGTTCTACAGTTTTACAGTTTCACCCTATTTCATTATTCAATAGAATATAATGTTCATTGGATATCTATGTTATTCTTCATATCTCTATGTTTATTGTATTCAGTCTGTTAATCAATTTGTTTCGCTCCTAAATCTGGATCATGGTAGGTTAGAATTCACGTTTCTACCCTTGAGGGGTAATCATGCAGTTAGAAACAATTCTTCATTTCTAACATCCATGCTTCAGTCTCTTCTCTCTTTCTATGATCACCATTGAAATTTGGTGGCTTTATTTTCCAAATTTCACCCTACAAGATGTTTGACCCATGCCTTCTTCTTTGCCTCCTGACATGATACACAATTGGGATACTCCCTGGCCCTGAACTTGCAAGAGCTCTCCTAGTGGATTTCCTTGGAAAATTATGAAACTTTCTCACTCTTATTGACTTTTTTCCAATCCCATGATCATCCCTTCTATTATGGGATCCTGATGCTTCCATTTTTCTGGAAATAGTTGTTTTCTTTGTGCCAGAGTCTTTATTGGATTTCCTTTGTAACATATTTGAACTCTGAAGTATCTCCTCCTAATATTTCCCAAGATTTCATGATCTTCTCATTATCTTCCCTATATATCCACACTACTTTTTGTAGGCTTCTCATAGTCACATCCCATTCTACAGGCTCCTCCCCACCTCTTCTTCCATTGGATTTTGTCTCGGCATCTCCCATACTACCATACAACTTTTTGAATTCTTCTTCATAACCAAAGGATCCCTAAGCATCCTCCATGGATATAGTTCTCATACAGGAAATAAAATTCCCTTCTTTTGTACCTCTAAATTGTGCGAGAAAATGTGCATCCAATAAAATTTCTCTTAAACAATACACACACACACACACACACGCATAGTTCTAGAAAAATAATGCATAATTGTTTTTCTCTTTAATGGTTATCGATCATCTTATTTTGAGTTGGTTGTAACTTCCACTGCTCAAATCAATTTTATGGGTTTATATGTGGCTTCTCCTCCAAAATACATTTTCAATGACTATTCATTTTCCAAAATCTAATCTTCGAGAAGAATGTTATGGTCTATGGAAGTTTTAACTATTTTTCCATTTCTATCCCTGTATGTTACATGTGTCTTCTCTTCCATTCTGTACAATTTCAGGTACCTACATTCTAATTCTAGTTCCATGGTTTTCTTTTATTGTCCATGGGATTTCCATAAACTACTTATGTGCTTCAAACTAACTTCTGAGCAAGGAGTTACTCCCTCTAGAAGCAAATTGGTCCCGACAATATGTCGTGTATAGTTTCAACTGTAATTTCCCCAGACAAGCTTTGTTTTGTGCTTAAAATATCTTGTTGGAAATATCTCACTGAGCTCTTTCATTTTAAGTAGCAATGGTTTTGTGTACTGATGTCACACACAATTCTCTCAATTTCGACTACCTAAAAATGTCGTTTAGGCCCTCAAATTGCCTCTGTAAGTTGATGACCTTCAAATTCTCGAAAGTATACATATAAATCGATTGGTTTACATATATAACCATCTGTTAATATGATCTATGCATGTCATTCAAAAAAATTCTTCCCTTTTCTCCTTCTCTTCTTCCTTTTGGAAACCTACACATGTGGAAGTTTTGTATTATGCACCAATATTCAGCACGTGCGAGTGTTACACTGCGCAACGCCAATATTTAGTGCACATACCATGCACCAATATTCATCGTGTGCAAGCTTCACATCGTGCAATGTCAATATTCAATGCACATACCATGCACCAAAATTCAACATGCACCATAAGTTTTGCACCACACAAGTCCAATATTAAATATGCATATCACACACCAAAATCACAATGCTAATATTCAACGCGCATATTAAGCACCAATATTCAGTGTGCGCCGCAATTTATGCACCATGCAACAAAAATATTCAATGCACATATCGTGCACCAAAATTCATTGCACAATGCAAGTTCTTCACTGTGCAATGCCAATATTTATCGCACATACCACACACCAATATTCCGCAGACACCACAAGTTTTGCACTGCGTAATGCCAATATTTTGCACACAAAAGACTTTTCTTCACTTAGACAAATTTCCATTTTTCCATCTTTTGACCATCATGAACATCATGAAAATGCCCAACTCACTAGTCTAAGCCAAATTCAGTCACTTGGAAGTCAAAATGACCCCTCCTTAACAACCATTCTAAGTGTAATTCTGACTTGAATTTGCTTAGAAATTTGGGGATTTCACTCGAATTTTGTCTTTTTTTTTCCAATTCGACACAACTCAAACATTGAGATGACGAATTTACCAATTTCATGTTGATATTTGTACCATACAAGTCTAGTGTTGAACCAAGAGCTTTAATACCAATTTATAATGTCCCCTAGCTTAATTGAGGGACATTACTAACAAAATACTCATAAAAATAAAAAAAAGTTGCTAACATATCTTGTAGTTTACCAGTTATAGGAAAAAACATAGATTTAACCATTTGTTGATGCCATTATTTAAATTCATCTATAACACCCTAACTAAAATTATTGTAGCTAATAAATTCACCACAACAACATATAATTCATTCTCATACACAGATTAAAACACACAATAGTTAAACACATAAAACAACTCAGAAAAATAGATAAACACTTATCTTTTTAAAACAATTGTACAACTAGTTTCTTGGGATGGATGTTCCACCCAACCATAGACTTGGTGTTCTATATCTCAACAACAAGTCACCCCTAAGCTGGGGCTAGGAATCAACAAAAGAGGGTGATCTCTTACTTTCCACTCATAGCTCAGAAAATCCCACAACCCATCGACATTCTCCTACATCTATCCCGATTTCCACCAACTCTCTTCCTTTCGGCCTACCCAAGCCAAAGAATGTAGCCCTTCATTTCTCTCATTCCATTGCACATCCATTCATTTATCGGGGTCTCTCTAGCATAGGTAACCAGTAATATCACTACTAGGAAGTCAAGGGAACTCACTGCTAGGAAAACTATTAGGAAAACAACAACAACAAGATTGTTGCTTCAAGATTGTTGACCTTAAAATTACACAAGATCTCTTAGTGGATTTCCTTGGAGAATTACGGAACTTGATCATGCTTCTTGACTTTTTTTCAATCCCATGATGATCCCTTCTGTTATGGGATCTTGATCATGCCATTTGTCTGGCAATAGCTACTTGCTTTGTGCCAGAATCTTTATTGGCTTGCCTCTGCAACATATTCAGACCCTGAAGTATCTCCACGCAATATTTCATGATCTTCTCATTATATAACTTATATCTATGCACTTCTCTTTGTATGTTTCTCATAGTCAAATCCCATTCTACAGGCTCCTCTCTACCTCTTCTTCCATTGAATTTTGTCTTAGCATCTCCGATGCCACCATACAGTCTTCTGAATTCTTCTTCATAGCTAAAGGATCCTTGAGAAACGTCCATGGATGTAGTTTTCATACAATAAATAAAATTCCCTCTTGTACCTCTAATTTTGCGAGAAAATGTGTATGCAATAAATTTATGTTAAACAAATTATATATACACACAGTTCTAGAAAACGAATGCATACATTTTCTGCTCTTTAATGGCCACCAATCATCTTATTTTTTTATTTGGTTGTAAATTCCACTACTCAAATCAATTTTATGGGTTGATATATGGCTTCTTCTCCTCAATACCTTTACAATGACTATTCTTTTGCCCAAATCTAAGCTCTGAAACTGAAAGTTATGGTCTATGGAAGTTTTAACTATTTTCCCATTTTTAGCCTTGTAACCTACACATGTCTTCTCTTTTATTCTGTACAATTTCAGGTACACAAATTTCAATTCTGGTTCCATGGTTTTCTTTATGGTCCATGTTGTTTCCATATACTCTTTTTGTGGCTCAAACTGACTTCTGAGCAAGGATTTATTCCCTCTAGAAGTAAATTGGTGCCGAAAATATGTCTTGTATAGTTTCAACTATAATTTCCTCACAAAATCTCTATTTTGCGCTCATAATATTTTGTTGGAAAGCTCTCACTGAGCTCCTTAATTTTAAGAAACAAGTATTTGTGTACCAAAGTTACACACAATTCTCTCGATTTCGACTACCTAAAAATGTCGTTTGGGCCCTAAAATTGCCTCCGCAACTTGATGAACTTCAAATTCCCGAAAGTATACGTAGAAAATCGATTGATTTATAGCTAAACCATTTGTTAATATGATCTTCCCCTGTGATCAAAAACATTTATTCCCTTTCCTCCTGCTCTTCTTCCTTTTGGAAACCTGTGCACGTGCAAGTTTTGTATCATGCACCAATATTCAACATGCACAAGTTCTACAATGCTAATATTTAGAGCACATATCATGCACCAATATTCATTGTGTGCAAGCTTCGCATAGCATAATACCAAGATTTAATGCACATACCATGCACCAAAATTTAGTGTGCACACAAAGTTCCACATTGCACAATGCCAATATTCAATGCACATATCGCACACCAAAACCCAGCAGGCACCGCAAGTTATGCACCACACAATGTTGATATTCAATGTGCATACCACGCACCAAAATTCAATGCACACCGCAAGTTATACATCATGCAACACAAATATTCAATGTGCATATCGTACACCACTAAAATTTAATGCACACCACAAGTTTTACACCATGCAATGCCAATATTTAACACATATACCATGCATCAATTTTCCGCACACACCACAAATTTTGCACCGCAAAACACCAATATTTAGTGCACAAAAGTCTTTTCTTCACTTACCTGATTTTCCATTTTCTATCCCTCGACGATTGCAACCATCATGAAAATTCCTTAATCGCTTATCTAATCCAAATTCAGTTTCCTGGAAGTCAAAATGACTCCTTCATAGCAACCATTCTAAGTGTAATTCTAACTTGAATTTGCTTAGAAATTTGGGGATTTCACTCGAATTTTTTCGGGTTTTTTTTTCCCAATTCGACATAGCTCAAACATTGAGATGATGAATTTACCAATTTCATGTTGATATTTGGCCCATACAAGTCTGGTGTTGAACCAAGAGCTATGATACTAATATGTAACGTCCCCCAACTTAATTGAGGGACATTACTAGTGAAATACTCATAAAAATAAAATTTTCTGCTAGCATATCCTATAGCTTACCAGCGACAGGAAAACACATAGATTTAACCATTTGTTGAAGCCATTATTTAAATGCATCTAAAAAACACTAACTAACATGATTGTGTCTAATAAATGCACCACAACAACATATAATTCATTCTCATACATAGAGTAAAACACACAACAATTAAACTTAGAAAATAACTCAGAAAAATAGATAAACACTTATCTTTTTAAAATAGTTGTGCAACCAACGACTTGGGAAGGACATTCCACCCAACCATATAATTGTTGTTCCAAATCTCAACAACAATTCACCCCCAATATAAGGCTAGGAATCCACAAAGGAGGTTGATCTCTCACTATCCACTCACAACTCAGAAAATCCCACAACCAACCGAAATTCTCCTATAGTTATCCCAATTTCCACCAAATCTCTTCCTCTCAACCCACCCAACCCAAGGAATGTACCCCTTCACTACTCTTGGTCCATTGAGAAACCATTCATTTATTAGGGTCTCTCTAGCATAGGTAACCAGGAATCTCACTACTGGGAACTCAAGGGCACTCATTGCTAGGAAAACTACTAGGAAAACAACAAAAACAAACTTGCTTCTCTAATGCAACTCACACAGGAGTTCACTCTTTAGGCCTGACAACCTACTTCTTCTGCAAGCCTAAAAACATGTTTATTCA
>SNQJ01S0190956.1:0-18042 GCA_010110895.2 Picea sitchensis | reverse complement strand
GAGAGAGAGCTTGCGCTAGGCCTCCGTAGGTAATTCGAGGGCTTGGATTCTGCAAAAGTCTAGAAAAAATTGATTGAGGTAGTGGGTATGTGACAACCCATCTGCATCTAACAAGTTTCCTCCCAGAAGGGAGGGGAACCAGATCCCAAGTCTGGTTCTCGAGGAGGGAGTTGTACTCCTCCCGCATGGCGGATTCCCAAAAGGGATTTCTAGAAGCCTCGCCATAAGATTGTGGATTTGAAGATTGAACCAAGAAAATATGCCTGGAGGGAAATGGTTTAGTGGAAGTGAGTGAAACAGGAGGCTCCTCGAAATCAGATCGAGTCCTCCTAGTATCGATCGAATCACAAACAAGATCCCCTACATCCTGAAGAGTAGTATTTTCCCACTTGGGCCTCTGCTCTGGCTCTGCATTTTCACTTAGATCCTCTGACTCTGCATCTGATTGTACTAACTCTGCATCTAAATCATCTGAGTCCTCTGAATCAAAACTCTCTTATGAAGAAGAGTCGGCATGTGCATGCTCATCATCTTGGAAAGGTAGAAGAATGAATGTGTCTGCATGCGGCTGCTGAGGTACATGCAAGACACTTTCCTCGAATTGGACACTTCTCTCAATGATGATTTGGTCCGAGGAAATATCAATAAGTCTATATCCCTTCACACCGTCGTGGTATCCAACAAAAATACACTCAGTTCTTTGTGGATCAAGTGCCTTCCTCTTTTCAGAGGGAATCTGAGCCCATTCATGTGAACCGAAAATACGAAAGTGGGTCACTTCCGGTTTGAGTCCGCTCCAAGTCTTGTAGAGGGTCTTATCCTTGACATATCTATGGGGAGATTTGTTTTGGATGTATGTTGCATAATTAAGTGCTTCGGCCCATAGTATTTATGGTAGTGACTTTGCATGTAGCATGCAAGATTCCATCTCTTTTAGAGATATGTTTTTCCGCTCAGCAACTTCATTTTGTTGCGGAGTATAGGGGACTGTGTGCTTCAAATGAATCCATGCCTCATCACATATATTTCGGATCTCATGATTGACATACTCGCCCCCATTATCATTTTGGAGGACTTTGATTTTATTTCCTGACTTTGTCTCAACTAGGGATTTAAAATCTTTGAGGTGTTGAAAGACGTTGGATTTTTTCCTGAGAAAGTAAATCCATGTGAAACGTGAGAAATCATCAACAAAAATGAGAAAAAACCTCGCTTTGTTGATAGATGGATGTGGAAAAGGACCCATGAGGTCACTGTGGATCAGATCTAAAGGCACGAAAGCTCTCTGAGACTTTCCTTTTTCGAATTTATGTTGAGGGTGTTTTCCAAGAACACATCCCTCACATATTGTAACACCCATGTTTCCCCCAACTTGTAATTAATCATTAATTAAGATTACCATGGTGTGGAATGGGAACAATGTAAATGTATTATTGTTTGAATTTCCAATAATTGACTGTGGGGGTGAAGCCTTGAAAGTACTACCCATGATATCACTAGAGGAAAGAATGTGAAAAATATAAGAGATCAGTTAATAAGAAAAGGACTGGTGGTTGAACCATATTTTTTCCCATCAATGGAAGCATGGTATAGCTGCAAAAGGTCATCCTGAAGTACCATAGGGTCTTGCAGACCCAAACTGACCCGGGTTTCCTTCTGACAGAAGTAACAGGATAGGAGGGATGTGCGTGCAAAGCACGCCAGAGAATAAAAAGAAGAGTGGAGAATGCGAGGAACTCACCAACAGAGAACGATTCAAAGGCCACGAGATTGATGATGAGAAAGCATATGATAAACCTCGTTGAGGCCATGACAGAGAGAAAAATATTTGAGAGTATGCAGAGAAAGGGACATGGGAAGAAGGCCACGATAAACCTCGTGGAAGATGTGAAAGAGAAGTCATCGTTGAGAATTGACATAAGTTCGCTAGTGATATCATGGCTTGGAACGGGGGTGGCCAGAGTGATAAGAATGAATGCCTCTGAGCCTATGGTTGGGTGGAAAGGAAAACACCCATAGTTAGTTAATTGGCTACAACTTGTAATAGATAAGTATTCTCATATCCTGTGTATTTAAGCAGTAACTGTGAATTAAATTTGGATATCTTATGAATGTTGTAGGGATGTGCATGTTTTCACAATGGTTATACTGTATCCCTTTAATTCTGCCTAATTGTGCATTTAATAAAATAAGGAATTCTCTGGCTTGTACACGTAAATTCTTGATCCCCGTGGTGGCTCAAGTTAAAATAAATGAACTGTGAATTTTTTGACCTTGGGCATAGCCTCACGTGTGCATGGCGACACTCCCAGTCGTTCTGAAGGAAGGAGTCTATTAATCTAGGGAGAGGTAGTGCATGTATGCATAGAGTCTCCATGAGGCGGGTAGAGACCGAGAACCCCCTTAAGTTGTAGAGTTGATAAATGAGCATAAGGGGTGCGTGGAAGATTTATCTAAGTGTTAAGTTCAGAAGAAATAACGCAAAATACCTAAGTACTTAAGGAGCTAAAAACGCTCAGGAAGGATAGTGAGATTCAAGCCCTGAAAGGAGAGATCCTTTCATTTGGAATACAAATGGATGAGATTAGTTTGGGAGGAGCCGAAGTTCTTAATGATCGTCGTATCCAGAGAAGGAACATGGGCGTCAACCCCTAGAGCCCTTCGGACTTCGCGGGTCTGGTGAATTGAAACTAAATTTAAGGGAACCTAGAGAGAGTTAAAGGAAACAAAATTTTGATACCCCACCCCTTAAAAGAGCACCTAGGGGTTGGGTGTGTTATAGCACGACAACAACACTTGGCCTTCTTGGGCTCATGCATGAGTCATATGAAAATATTTCTGGAGGAATTTAAGGGGTAGCACCCTATCTTACCGCATTCCTAAGAGGCTTAGAAAACCTATACTGAAGAGAGGAATGAGATCCTTTAATGTTGATGGATGTTTTGGAAATTGGCACTATATGTTGCTAATGTTCCCAAATAAAGAAGTTGACTTCACTGTGCAATTGTACGTGTTGTTGTACATTCCTAAGATTTGGTTACCAAGGTTAAGATGAGCCTGTGGAGAATATTACCGCCAAACATAAATCATCCGCATAAGGTCATTGAGTAGAAGGATGTAGATTTAAAATACAGTTGGGATTTTAACCAACAAGATTGAATCATGCTAAGTCTTTGACAAAGGAATCCTAGCATTTCTTTGAGAAATGATAGTTACTCCTACAGGAGTGGGATTATGTTCATGGACACTAATAGCAAGACTTGGATGTGAACGGATGGAAAGGATTCGTAGCAGTAATAACTAATTCTTTAATGAAGTGTTAAATCTTGTATATGTGTATAATCCCTCACGATCAGAGGAATGAGTCTGTGACCATTCCTTGAAAAGGGAGAGCATGCACGGCTCTCGAGTTTCAAAGTGGACTGAGAAATGAATGTTGTTTCTGGGAATAGGAATTATTGGACATGGTTTTTCTAATCAAGCTGATAAATAGAGTTGTAGAAATATAGAGTGATTGAGTGAGAAATCACAATAGCCTCCCTTGCTTGGTGGATAGGAAACTAATCTTCCAGAGTTCTTGTGGGAGGAGGAGAGTGGCCTCCGTCCCTGACTGTGCTGAACAGAAGGAAGAATTCTAGGTGTAATGGTCAAGACCAATCTTGACCTAAAGATACTTTGGATTTTTGAACTAGGATACTTAGTAAGTAACATAATTGTAAATTGCATTTGGGATTTAAGGGAATAGTCCAAATGGTATTAGACATTAAATTGTTAAAATTAAGATAAAATGGTTGACTAAATGTTGATCTTGAATGTGGTAAAGGAAGTGTTGGGGTACTTCTAGAAGCCCAATGGGTCAGATTGACATCCAGTGGTGGATGGTAGCCATATAGATATAGTTGGAAGCTAAATTGGTTGATTATGTTACCTTGGGCATGGTTATAATTGACCAGATTGTATTTATATGTTGGGTAATGTTCCATGGAGGTTGAGGAAAGAGTGTTTTCTTGCTAGATGTTATCGTATATAAAGGGAACATAGTTATAACTATGTCTGATTCAAATTCCATGTGGATGTCATGTGAATGACTGCAAGCTCACAACTGAGAGGGAATCTTAGTGTTGTGTGTCCTTGTGAGGCTTTTCATAAGGATGGAAATAATATCCTTGGAAGAGGATCTAGAAGTCTAATAGGTCCATGTGTAAATGATGCACATGCATGATGTAAGGATATATGTATACTAAAGGCACAATATGGTTGCCTTTATGAGTGATATGTAAGGAAAGAATTGCACTTGACAAGATTAAGTGAATACCATGGATGCATGGTTGACTCCATTTTGAAGAGTCAAGAAAGTTTTGTTTTGAATGATATCTTAAGGGGGATGCCCTCCATTCCCTCTGGAAATACTAGTATAAATAAATGAAAGAGTAAATGAATAAGGATGGTATGTTGTCAGGATAAGAGGCAAATGATTATGCCTTGAGAATCACATGAGAATGATTTTGAACAATCATGAGTTGACTAATTTTAAAGTAGATATGTATGTAGGCTGTGAAATATACCCATAGCAGCTACACACAGACTTTTGATTATGCATATGGTTAAGAATATCATGGATGTAAGTTAACAAAACTAGAAAATGTATGGATACATAATTTGAGTGCATGACAAAGATGCATGTTTATATTCCTTATGAAATATTTGGTAAACAACTAAAGCTAACATGAGGCCATCACAGATTGATCTGGGATCTTTTCTTCAGGTGACTTATTAAAGAATTGTATTAAATGAGCATAAACAAAAGTACACCATAAAGAAGGAAAATCTCAAAATGAAAGAGACATAAGCATGCAATATGAACACAAAGAACTTGATAACGGAGTTTGTCCCGTCCCTGGTGGACTACCTCTTTAGGTCCTGCTCTCAAATGGGTAGGTATTTTTATTAACTCCAGAAAAGAATTGGGCAAAATACATAAGTATACCTCATTCTAGAGTTAAGCTACAAAATCTTTGCTCAGATCATAAAACTAACACCACCACTGCATTTGTGGCGTCATTTTACTTAAAAAAGATTGTCTCCATGCTTCGATCCGAGTCAGACACTTTCAGGCCCCCAAGACACCCCTGCCTCGGTTTCTGTGACACTGCTCTTGCAATAAATGATGAAAATATTAAACTGCGTGCCAAATCCGTACTAGTTCATACGATTCTATACTTTACGGATGTGCTCGGTCTGCTTCCTTCATGCTCTTGTGTGTTCCAAATGCACTGTCTAAGCCCCTTTTTATACAATATTTCATGTAGTTATGTAATAAGTGCAATGGTTGGCATGTTGGTTAGAGTGGATAAATTTAGGGCGCGGTTAGGCAGAGATCCCAGGATCGAATCCCATGGACTCCCCTTTTTGGTAAGTGGTTACAACAAATGTGGTTGCGCTCCGCTAAATATAGCGAGCGATTACAAACTGTTGGAATGGCTAAAAATAGGGGAATATACTATATTTGGTGGAAATTGGGTTAAGCCCCTAATCGGTCGGAGACTAGGGTCATATGGTGCAATACATGTAATCAGGGGTTGGGCCGAAGTCCTAGCCCCTTTCCTTTGGCACCTTAGTTCAAACTTACCCTTAAATAATATTTGACACATATTATAAACAAGGCCTATGGTATCGTGTAGTGGTAGTGCAGATTTTGTGGGGGTGTTTGGGATATTCAGAGATCATTAGTTAAAATATGGTGGATTTATAAAAAAATTAACCATCAACCATTGGAGGGGTGCCATGTGGCATCCCATGACTGCACCACGTGGCACCATATAATTTGTCCACAAAACTGCCACTTGTCATAATTTGATTTGCCCATGAAACTAACACGTGTCATCACCTAACTTTCCCACGTGTCTTCCATCCTTGCCATGTCATCCCATGCCAACTCATCTATATGAATGTGCCATGTTTCACCCTTGCAGTGGTGCCACATGTCACCTTGACTTTTTGACTTTTGACCAAGTTTGACTGAACTTTGACCGCTTATAACTTTTGATCCGTAACTTCGTTTGACGAGCTGTTTGCACTGTTAGAAATCTTGCGACGCACTCTTGATGATCATTCCCTTTTCAATAAGTTTCAATAACTTTGAATGTTTTCCCTTTTGTTGTATGCTGAAGACATTTTGAGCGTTTTGATTTTCTTCTGTGCGTTCTTAGTTGTTCTTAGCCTTCTCTGGATCCTTTTTGGATCACGCCTTCCCACTAAGAGATTTTTAGACCACCACAAGCTTTCATCAATCAACTGGTAAGTGAGGGTATTTCTCCCTCACTCTTTCCTTCTCGATTTGCCATGCCTTGCTGGACTGTGTATCCTTTAGGCATACTCGAAGATAAATAATGTCATTCCTACATGAATTCCTTAGTCTTCGATCTAGGATGACATCTTCCTTTATCTGTTCCTTGACTGTTTGGATGATTTGTTGAATCCATTGAATGAACTTGTGGGGTGCATCTCTCTCCCTGAAATATTTCCCATACAAAAAGTGCAAGTGGATCTTAGGTAAATACCCAAGAAAAATCTCAACTGGTGAATCCTGAATGAAATAATGCATGACTTGATTATACGTATATTGGACATACAATAATTGATAATCCCATGACCTAGGATGTTGGCTACAATATCCTTGAAGCAATTGGACCACCGTATTGTTTACTACCTATGTTTGTCTGTCGGCCTGTGGATGGGAAGAAATGTTCCTCCCCATCACAGTGTCCATGAGATGCCACAAATTTGTCCAATATTATACTAACAATCGATACTCTCGATCGAAGATAATGAACATGGACAACCTGAAATGGACCCTTACATACTAGGATAACAAAAGAGCAACCTGCTTGTCACACATCCTATCCATTGCTACACCTAAGTAGACATGACTCATACTAGACATGGGTAATCCCCTTACAAAATCCACTGAAAATTTTTCCAAAGGATAAGAGGAAACATGAAGTGGTGTGTATAGCCCTGGACTTTCAATAGTGGGATTACAAAAGTACAACACGCATTCCTTTACAATAGTGGTTACAATTTTTTTCCTTCGAGGCAAATTCCATCCCTATAAATACATTACAATTCCCAAATGCCCAACTATAATTGAAACAAAATATTCTTCAGTTACATGCACCTCCTTGTAGGAAGGAAAGCGAGGTTTACTCAAATGGTGGAGTAAGTTGTCCTGCAAACAAAACTGCTTCACTTGCAAACCCTGGAAGATCCCACATACATCTTTGAATATTTCATCATTAGTATCCCATCCATCATTATTGATATGAGATAAGGAAACATTCTTCAAAATAATAGATGTAACAGTAGGAGATCCAAAAAACACGTTTGTCCTTATGACATTGGTACTGGCACTGGTCTCAAACTTGTATGGTTGTTGAAGGCCAGGTAAGGCGAGCTTTGACACAATGCCAATCTTTGAAGTGTCAAAGGTCTTTTGTTGGTTGCCTTCCCATTGAAAGACCTGTCTCATCTCAAGCAATTCATTCTTATGTAAATGATCAATAACATTGACAACATCATACCTATCATGGAATTCCCCCTTTACAATCATGAGTACAAGATCCATGTTAGCATTCATAAATCTTTTTACTTGGCTTGAACTAACAAGTGTTGATTTGTCCTTTATGCTGTGATATTTAATGATATATTCCACTCCATATTTTGTAAGATGGTATTTGTTTTCCTTTCGAAAGAATATAACATGTCTATCATACAAATAGGGACTCCCTAATACAATACCAGAGACATCCAAAGGAAACACATCTAGATCCACTTCATCTATCATCTTAGAAGCAATAGAAAACCTCAACCTACATTGCTTAGTGACATTTAACGTTTCTTTATCAGATACCCAATCAAGAGGGTAAGGTTTATGGTGAGGTCTTGTGGTTAATCCCAAATTCTTAACAAGTTTATCTGATATTAAATTAACTTGGGAACCCAGATCAAATAATGTGTCTATCTTCGTATGTTTCGATACAACTCTTATGTGGAATAGTGCACTTCTCCTTTTATCATCATCATGTGATTCATTTAAATAACTTGAACATGCATAAAAGGAATCTTTACCTTGCATCCCAACTACTGTGATCCTTTCTTTGTCACCTGAACCAAAGCCAAGATCATGTTTCACTATAGCAATGGTCTTTGTCTTCCCCTTGCCTCCAAACTGCTTTGGCCTTAACTCTGGATGTAGTTTCCAACAATGTTCGTTGTCATGACCAGTTTTCTCACAATTTCTGCAAGAGGGTTTTCCTTCTTCTTTCTTTGTTGCAGTTGTCCTCTTGTCCTTCCCATTTCCTTTTTCTTTGAAATGGTTTTTAGAGTGCTTGAATGACTTTTTCTCTTGTCCATTCCTACCCATGTTTTCAAGGTGAGTGGCTTGCACAAAAACTTCGTCAAGTCTGATGGGGTTAAATAAGAGAAAAGTATGATGAATATAACTGTGAAGTGTGCCAATATACTTCATTAACGTTTCATAAGAATCTAAAGGAATGTTTAGTGCAAGTGCTTTCTTCCTAAATTCCTTTGTGAAACTTTGTACAATTTGACCTTTACTTTGCCTCAATGTTTGTCGTTCCATCATTGCTTTATGTAAATACCCTAATGGATAGAGTTTCTTCCTTATCTCTGATTTAAATTCCGACCATAAGGAAAGAATATTACCACACTCACTTATGTCCTATAGCTTTCTCTCCCACCATACGAGAGCGATTCCTTCCAACCGAAGAGAAGCCAGTTTCACTTTAACTTCCTCTTCTTCAATATGTTGAACATGACAATATACTTCAGCCCGTCAGATCCAATTATCTAACTTTTTAGGATTAGCATCTTCATTAAACATAGGTAAAGAAAAATTTACATCAAGCTTTAATAATTATTTCTTAAAAGAGGCTTTATGGTTAGAATGTTGAGAGTGATGAGAATTCTTAGAGAAAGAAGAACTAGAACTTGAAGGTGAAGATGGAGAATCAGGAGGGTCTCCTCCAGCCCCTTGGTTTACCGAAGCATCATCATTTGCATGTGATTCCTTTTTCTTCCCTTTCTTCTTCAGCCTCTGCTCATAATCTCCATACATTCGTTCAACCATTTCTTACATGCGATAAAATACCTTGTGAAATTTTTTCTCCTGTTCATCATGCTTATCCTCTTCTTCCATCTTCTTCCTTCAGGATGTACGACCAACTTCGGGATTGAACGTATTATGAGTTTCTTCATCCTTCTTATGATTTTACCTAGTAAGCATTCATACTCAACAATTCAATTCAAATACAACTGTTTTGATACCAACATGATCCAGGATCTTTTCGTCAGGTGACATATTAAAGAACTATATTAAATGAGCATAAACAAAAGAACACCATAAATAAGGAAAAGCTCAAAAGGAAAGAGACATAATAATGCAATATGAACACAAATAACTTGATAACGGAGTTCGTCCCTGGTAGACTAGGTCTCCGGGTCCTGCTCTCAAATGGGTAGGTCTTTTTATTAACTCCGAAAAAGAACTGGGAAAAATACATAAGTATACCTCATTCTAGAGTTAAGCTATAGAAGCTTTGCCCAGATCAGAAAAATAACACCACCATTGCGTTCATGGCGTCATTTTAACTAAAAATGATTGTCTCCACACCTGGATTCGAGTCAGACACTTTCAAGCCCCCAAGACACCCCTGCCTTGGTTTTCGTCCCACTACTCCTGCAATAAATGTTGAAAATTGCGAACTGCATGCCAAATCCATACCATTCCATACAAGTCTATACTGTACGGATGCACTCAGTCTGCCTCCTTCGTGCTCTTGTGTGTTCTGAATGTACTGTATAAGCCCCTTTTTATACAATATTCCAGGCAATTATGTAATAAGTGCAATGGTTGGTGTGTTGGTTAGAGTGGCTAAATTTAGGGCGCGGTTAGACGGAGGTCCCAGGATCAAATCCCGTGGAGTCCCCTTTTGGCAATTGGTTACAACAAATGTGGGCGCTCTTTGCTAAATATAGCGAGCAGTTACAAACTGGTGAAATGGATAAAAATAGAGGAATATACTATATTTGGTGGAAATTTGGTTAAGTCCCTAATCGGGTGGAGACTAGGTTCATATGGAACAACACATGTAATCAGGGGTTGGGTTGAAAGCCTAGCCCCTTTTCTTTGGCGCCTTATTTCAAACTTACACTTAAATAATATTTGACACATATTATAAACAAGGCTTATGATATGGTGTAGTGGTACCACGAATTTTGTGGGGCCTTTGAGCTATTCGAAGAGAATTATTTTGAATCTGGTGGAGTTATAAAAATTTCACCCATCAACCATTGGAGGGGTGCCACGTGGAAGCCCATGACTCGGCCACATGGCACCATATAATTTGTCCAAAAAACTACCACTTGTCACAATTTGATTTTTCCATGAAATTGACACGTGTCATCACCTAACGTGCCCACATGTCTGCCATCTTTGCCACTGCCATCCTTGCCACCGCCATCCTATGCCAACTCATCTGTACGGAAGTTCCACGTGTCACCCTTGTAGTGGTGCCACCTGTCACCTTGACTTTTTTACTTATCACCAAGTTTGACTGAACTTTGATCACTTATAACTTTTGATCTGTAACTTCATTTGATGAGCCATTTGCATCATCAGAAATCTTGTGATGCGCTCTTCGCGATCATTCCCTTTTCACTGAGTTTCAGGTACTTTGAATTTTTTTCCCTTTTCACTGAGTTTCAGGAACTTTGAATTTTTTTCCTTTTGTTGTCTATTGAAGCCATTCTGAGCGTTCTAATTTGCTTCTGTGCATTCTGAGTTGTTCTTAACCTTCTCTGGATCCTTTTTAGATCATAGATAGTGATGGACATGCAATAAGGAAGTTGCATGCTGAGGGAGTTCCTTGTGGAAGAACTATGTGAAAACTCTGTCAGGAGGACAGAGTCACAACCTTAAAATAACTTCTTGAGAATTAAGAAGTGAGATACAAACATATATATATATATATATATATATATATATATATATATATATATATATATATATATATATATATATATATATATATATATATATATATATATATAAGAATCTTGGATTACATTTTAAAAGCATCATGTAATAAATAGAAGACTAATGAATGAATAAATTAGTATGTTTAATTGAATAGGCTTAGTTGAAGCCATGTTAAGAAAATGTAGTGAGGCCTTTAGAGATAACTTGACTGGGTTGAAAATCCCCATGCAATGTAGAAAGAATTGGAAGAAGGAGAGAGCCCTCAATTATTTTCTTGTTGGGTATTATGTTTTCTCACGGGATGAGAGAGTTGGTGCGTGGATGAAAGTGAATTTTTTGGCACCATAGTGATAATGAACCGTATTGTTGTAGTAACAATCGAGATTTGTTGTGTTGCACTCATGAAGCTTATTAAGGATAATTTTATGAAGTGCATAAAGATGTGCGGACATGAAAATTTTTTATTGTCTTAACGTTATGCACAATTTTTTTTTGAAAGGAAGTTGTACCATAGATACCCATTAGAGTATGATTGGGAAGAAAACCCTAATTAAATCGGGTTAATCAAGGAACACGACCACAAAGGAGATGAATGTGAGTCATTCATTGGAGGGAAGACTGATCACATTAGTCAAATCGACTTCACTATCCACCGGAGTTAGCGAATCAAACACGGTCGCTTTCAGTTAGATGCAGTGGTGGGGATCATTCGCGGGATGCAAGGTAAAAGTGCCAGGGCGGTACTAGTTCACATCCCACAATGGAGCCAGACCATTGATCTCGTCGGGATGGATGATCAATGACCACGATTAAAAAGAGTCAGGCGAGCACTTTTCAAATTGCGGTGAACTCTTTGATAAAGAGCGAGCATATTGGGGTTACGCAATCGCTGTGAACCATCGATCTTTGAATGATAGGTGGGCAAATCTGCAAGGAACCCACACATTGATGTCGCATAAAACTTGTACTGTGATTGGGTTATGTGGTTGAATTTAGAGAATTGAAGCTCTATTCTTAATCTAAATTCTCTTTCAAACACTTTTGCATTGGAATTATTATTATCTAGAAAATCGTGTGGTTTAAAAATTGATGGGGGCTATGATCGATGACCCATGATCATTGTGGAGATTACATATGCACATGGGTTAATGTTGAGAACACAGCCACTAAACCAATTTAAATTCAATGTAGCGTTGTTTGGAGTTTGGGATCCAATCATGGGTAGAGGCGACCTGTATTCATTGCGGAGATCGGGAGGAGAGTTAGACCATGAGTTAGTTGAGGTTTTGTAATCCCACTTCTGAGTCATCGGATATAGGGAAGATGGATCTACATCGTCGATTTGCACATAAGGGATTTAGCGAGGATCATAGCACCTGGACATGGGAATTTTGTAAAGTTAAGCGCGCACGAAGAATAGAACCTAGGTCCACAACTCTGGTCACATGGAGAAAATGGAGTTCCTCGGGCGATCCAAGATTATAGAGTTTAGCACTCACATTGGGCGTGGTTGTGAGGTGATTCTATGGGGCAAGGTGCTCATGGTTAGCACATTGCATTGAATTTCTTTGAGAGCATGTTGCATGAAGAGACGATGGACCTTCCATTGAGAGGACCTTTAAAAATTTTACTTACATTATATATGGATGTCAAAGAGAAGAAAATTTGGGTGGCCATGAGTGTAGGAACCTTGGTTACTACTTGAGGAAAGAATGCTTGGGTGCATTTAAGAAACTTATAGTTTCATATGTTTTGATTTGGGATCATGATTAGCATGTAGTAGGAAGTACAATCTTTCCTTAATAATGAACAAGAATGAATAAGCGAAGTGGTGAAGATCTTGAATAAGCTCCAACACACCATGGAAGAGTGCTTGTCTTGACATTTGGCAAACTTGAAATCCCAATGCAAGGGTGCATTGGGTATGAATGTGTGCTTGAATTTTGGCACATTCATTAAAGTCAATTAATATCTCAATTACATTTGAAAGGTTTGGTAGGATGAAATGATGCATAGGTAAAGGATGATTTTTTCCTCCCATGTTTTATATATATGTGAATTAGGTTGTTATATATATATAATATATCTATATCTATATCTATATATCTATCTATATATAACATATATATATATATATATATATATATATATATATATATATATATATATATATATATATATATATATATATATATATATATATATATATATATATATATATACATGAAACTAGGTTTGTTTGGTTTGTGTAAGGAGAATGACTACTTGAGGGAAGAGAAAGAGTCTTGGATATGGAAATATTGTAAGCCCATACGGAAGACCAATTACCTGTTGAGACAAAATCCATGGGGAGGGTCCCATACTTGTGAATCTGTTTCTTTGTGGAACAAATATGAAAATAAATAGAAGAAATTGGAAAATCCGTGGGTGACAAATTTGCAATAAAATTATGAAAGTTAAATTGTGATGATGTACTTATGAATTTTTTTGTATACTGTGATAGAGGGTGAAGTAAGATCTTCCATAAAGGGATGGATGAAGTCAGTCGACTAAAAAGCATGAGAAGAATTCCCTTTGTTGAGCCATGAGACTATGGTAAGCCATGATTATGCGGAATATATTTGTGTTGAGTAACACAAGCACGAGGAACACCTGTGAGATAAATTCGAGGATGCCTCAAGCTGTAAGGCTCGATAAAGTCTACAGGATTATTCCTATCACGATAAAAACTTGGCAAGGAAAGATGGATCCTTTCGAGGAATTGTATGAGAGAGAGGATGCACAGGCAACGGGCCTCTCGAGGTGTGGTGGTAGAAAGGAAGAGGAGACTACGATAGTTCTTGTAAACTATTGATTGGGATCATGCACATAATGGGTATGGCAAAAACAATAGTGCTGGATAATAAGATATATGGATACAAATCCACAAACTTCTGTGAATCAATGTGTTATATTGTAAATTTTCTTAGAAATTTTTTATGCAACAGTAAAATGTTTTTACATGAGACTATGATTAATGCGCTTATTGTCCAAGAATTATTGAGAGGGTGACAAATATTAAGGGTCTGAAAAAGGACTTTACCGAGAAAGAAGGTTGAGACTTATGAAGTGGTTGAATGAGAAAGGCATGACGTGTGTTACTGAGAAAGAACATCGAGTATTGTGTTCCTTTTAAGGGGGAGGTTGTAACACCCCTATTTCCCCAAATTGTAATTAATAATTAGTGGGATTACCATGCTATGGCATGGGAACAATGTAAATGTATTATTGTTTTGATTACCCGATAGCGGTATTGGGGGTGAAATGAAATTTACACCCATGATATCACTAGAGGAAAGGAATAGGAAAACTATGGAAAGTCGGTTAATAAAAAAGGATTGGTGGCTGAACATGTATGAATGGGAAACATAGTCTAGGCATAAAGGTTAGCCCAAAATTACCACGAGTCCACAATAGATCCAAGCTGACCCGGGTTTCCTTCTGAGAGAAGAAATAGGATAGGAGGGATGAGCATGTAAGGAACATAAGAGAATAAACATAAGAGTGGAGAATCGCGAAATCTCCGGTAGAAACGAGTCGAAGGCCACAGATTGATCTTGAGAAAGCATCGATAGACCCTACGTCGAGGTTGTGGCCCGAGAGAGAAATATCACGAGGAAGTATCGCGAGCGAGACCCGTGAAGGTTGTGAGCTTGATGTTGTGAAGCACGATAAACCTGCAAAGATGTGAAAGGATCGGTGAGTGGCATAAATTCCCCGAGTATCCTTGGCTTGCTTACGAGGGTTGGCCAGAGTGCTAAGATTGAATCCCTCTGAGCCTATGGGTGGGTGGAAGGAAGAACACCACGGTTGGTCAGATTTCACAACCTGTAATAGATAAAGTATTCTCATAATCCACATTATTATTTAAAGTGGTAAGCTAGCAATTAAAGTTGGATATCCCTATGAATGTTAAAGGTTGCATGTTTTCTCCAATGGTTATATTGTATCCCTTTATTTATGCCTAATTGTGTATTTAAGAAAATAAGGAGTGCTGTAACTGCGAATTAAAGTTGGATATCCTATGAATGTTGTAGGGATGTGCATGTTTTCTCAATGGTTATATTGTATCCCTTTAATTATGCCTAATTGTGTATTTAAGAAAATAAGGAATTATCTGGCTTGTACATGTAAATGTCCGAGCCCCGTGGTGGCTCAAGTTAAAATAAATGAATTGTGAATTTATTGACCTTGGGCATAGCCTCACGTGTGCATGCCGACACTCCCAGTCATTTTGAAGGAAGGAGTCAGTTAAGATTAGAAGAGGTAGTGCATATATGAACAAAGTCTCCGTGAGGTGGGCAGAGATCGAGAATCCCCTTCAGTTCTAGAGTTGATAAATGAGCGCAAGAGATGCGCAGAATATTTCTCTAAGTGTTAAGTTTCGGAGAAATAGCACAAAATACCTAAGTACTTAAGGAGATGACAAATCTTAGGAAGGATAGTGAGATTCAAGCCCTAAAAGGATATATCCTTTCCTTTAGAATACAAATGGATGAGATTAGTTCGGGAGGAGATGAAGTTCTTCATGATCGTCGGATCTGGAGAAGGAATGTGGGCGTTAACCCTTAGAGCCCTTTGGACTTCACGGGTCCGGAGAATTGAGCATATTCACCGCACGGGAGGTGAATCCCCCTTAGTCCCGAAGTCCCGAACTTAATTTGGGTCATAGATCTGAGGATGCTCGGGAACTATCCCTGTTGAAAAGTCAACAAGAAACATGTGTCTAATTTACTTTTCCCTTAAATAAATTGGACAATAAATATTAATCTATTATCTCATTTATAACTGAGTGATTTGGAGTTGTAATAGAATTATAAGTGTAGTTAAGTGAGTTAAGCTTAGTTGTACTAGTTGTAACTAAACTTTCACTAGTGAGAGTTCAGTGAATTAATTATTCATTAATTCACAATCAGTGAACTCACATGCAACTGAAGATTCGCCACGGTTAACTACATGCATGTCAGATCCAATGGAGACCCAGTTGAGATAACAAGTGAAAGGGATAGTTTGGATATCAGTTGTGATTTGAGTGACGTGCACTCATGCAATCACACATGCAGTGGATATGTTCATGAGCATGTGAAAACTAGGTAATTCGAATTCATTTGTGAGAATTCTAATTGCAGGGATTGCACAGAGGAGGCTTGGTATCTGGACACATAAATTGGCACATGTATTTGTTGAGTTTTGCATGATAGTGTGAGACGATTTCATTGTACTAAGATCTCTTGGATTAGAGTTTTGTATGAGATTGTTTCATGATCCATGATATACATAATATAAGATAGTGGGGTTTTTAGCTTTACGCTTTCCCGGTAAAACTTTTGTGTTACGTGTTCTTGATATTTCACCTTTGTCATCGTGGTTTAATTTTCCACAAGAATAATAGTAGAAGCGATTCTATATTTAACAGTGGTATATAATTGTTAGATTAGGAGAATCGCAAGAAATAATTAATTTGTATTGAAATTTCTACATGGTATCAGAGCCACGGAGCCACGGAAGTGAGGTGCGAAAATAATAGTATTTTCGCAGGTCCCATCTTTGGCAGAGTGCGAACCTTAGTACTGAAAACTTCATGCATTTCTGGGAGAAGAAATTCTCACACCCTACTCAAAGGAGAGGTGTGAAATTCATCAATATTCCCGCAGGCTACTCAAAGGAGAGGTGTGAACCTCCCTCACCCCATTGTGAATTACAGTGAGAACTTCCTTGTGATTTTCGCAGGATGTACACTGGTAGGGTGTGAATTTCCTCCAAGAGTTCCCAGGCTAGACACTAGTAGGGTGTGAACTTCCCTCAAGCTTCTCTCAGGTGGGGTGCGAACCTCCCAGGGCAAGAAGAATTGCAGTAGTTGAGTTTGTGGATAACATTCGAATTTGTAGGACTTTCTTGGTGCGACAGTTGATTCAAGATCGAAATGGATTTCAATGTCTTGAGGTTGGAGTATGCACTCGAGGGAATCTTGAACTACATTGCTTGGAAGGACAGGATGGAAGCGGTACTCGAACACAATGGCTTGAAGGATTACATTGACAAAGATGTTCCTAAGTCGGATGCAATAGACACTGCAAATCTTGATGCATGGAAAAAGAAAGTGGAAAAGGCGNNNNTCAAGTCTCCATGGGAAATCCACATCACATGCAATGTGGAAGGTTTTGACAGATCTATTCCAAAACAACAACGACCATAGGAAATTGGCGCTCAAAAATAAACTCAGGAAGATCAAGATGGAGAAGGGCGACACCATTCCAAAATATCTCACGAAGTTTGTCCAATGTTGGGATGAGCTTGGAAGTGTGGGAATAACAGTCACTGCTGATGATTTGGTGAGCTTGGCTCTCTTAGGACTTCCCAAGAGTTGGCACATTTATCAAGACTCTGTCAATGGAAGGAAAAAATTGCCAAATTGGGAACGACTATGGTTGGATCTAGTGCAAGAGGAGTTCAGGCGAAACACCAGAGATGGATCTTCATCAAAGCGTGATGATGAAGAGGATTTTGCTTTGACTACCAAGGCAAGGAAAGGGAAAGGGAAGAAATTCCATTCAAAATTTGAGTCTAAAGTCAAGAAGCTGGATTTATCCAAAGTGAAGTGTTTTCACTATCACGAACATGGGTATCTCGCTACTAATTTTCCACAGAAGAGGAAGAACAATATGGTTGTTGGAGATGCAACTGGTGAGGCTCTTGTCTCGCAATTTGAACTTGACTTTTCTTTGATCGCATGCATGGATTCAAGTGCATCAGGATCGATGTGGTATTTGGATAGTGGCGCTTCCTACCACATGACGGGAGATAAAGAGTCTTTCAGTGACTTGGAGGGGAAAGATCTCAGAATGCATATAGAGATGGGTGACGATGGACGATACAATGCGACTGGTATTGGTACCATTACCTTTCAGAGGGAGTCAGGTAAACCATTTCAATTGAAAAATGTT
>SNQJ01S0190955.1:0-15958 GCA_010110895.2 Picea sitchensis | reverse complement strand
GTACAAAGCTTCGTAGGGTGGCATTCTGATGGAGCTATGATAACTGTTATTGTAGGAAAACTCTACCAAAGGTAGGTACTTCTCCCACTGGGTTTGATTATCCATTACATACATCCTAAGCATGTCTTCCATGACTTTATTTACTCTCTAAGTTTTCCCATCTGTTTCAGGATGATAAGTTGTGCCTAAATTCAACTGAGTCCCCAACGCTGACTGTAAACTTGTCCAAAACCTAGAAGTGAATCTGGAGTCCCTATCCGAAATGATCTTCTTAGGTATCCCGTGCAAACAGATAACCTCGCTTACAAACACACGTGCCACATCAGTGACATCGTACGTGTCTCTAACCGGAAGAAAATGAGCACTCTTGGTTAACTTATCCACTATCACAAGAATGGCATTGTGTCTATGAGATGTGAGTGGCAACCCCACAACAAAATCCATAGAGATGACTTCCCACTTGGACATAGGGACACCATGTGGTTGTAGGAGGCCTTCCAGGTGATGGTGGTCGGCTTTCACTTGTTGACACTCCAGGCATTTGGCGACGAAATGGACTACATCACGCTTCATGCCTACCAAGAAGAAGAGATTCCTCATATCTGTGTACATCTTCTTCACACCTGGATGCGCACAATAAATTTCTCTATGGGCTTCCTTCAGTGTGATGCTTCGAATATCCCCATTCTCAGGGATGTACATCCTTCCTCAATATCTTAACAGTCCGTCTGTTTCCAGACTATATCCTTCATACTTTGGATCTAATTGCCTCTCGCTCTGGAGGTTTGAATTAACCTTTAAATACCAACTGTCTCCTGGGAGTTGTGTCAACACATGTTCCCTCAAATTGAACTTTAAGGTTACCAAGGAGAAGATACGTGGTCTCCTACTCAAGGCATCTGCGGCCACATTTTTCTTTCCCTTGATGTATGAAATACAAAAATCGTACTCACTCATAAACTCACTCCATCACCTTTGTCTGGCATTCAGATCTCTTTGAGTGAAGAAATGTTTTAAACTTTGATGGTCCATTTTGAGCTCAAAGTTTCGCCCCACAAGATAGTGCCTCCAAATTTTCAGATCTAGCATTACACCTGCCAACTCTAAATCATGAGTCGCATATAACTCTTCGTGTTTCTTCAACTTCCTTGATGCATAGGCTATCACTCTTCCATCCTGCATTAGCACAGCCCCCAACCCTTACTTCGAGGCATCTGTGCAGACCGTGAATTCCTTTTCCATATTCGGCACTCGTAGAATTGGCGCACTGGTTAGTAACCTCTTAAGCTCAGTGAATGCATTATCACATTCTTCTGTCCATTCATACCTGAACCCCTTGCATTGCAAAGTGGTGATGGGTTTCTCTATTTTTGAGAATCCTTCCACAAATCTCCGGTAATAACCTGCTAGTCCCATGAAGCTTCTCACCTCGTGGGCATTTTTCAGCACTGGCCACTCCATAATGGCCTTTACCTTTTCTAGGTCCACAGAGATTCCTTCGTCGAAAATGATATGACCTGAATAGTGGATCTCTTTCTGGAAGAAGGAACACTTCGACAGCTTCCCATACAATTTGTTCTCTCTAAGGCAGAACAACACTATTCGCAAGTGTTACTCATGTTCTCTTTCATTCTTGGAATAGATGAGGATGTCATCTAAAAAGACTTGTACAAAACAGTCTAAGTACTTCTGAAATACGTCGTTCATGAGGCTCATGAATACTACTGGCGCATTGGTCAATCTGAAAGGTACTACAACAAAATCGTAATGTCCAAACCGAGTTCGAAAGGCAGTTTTTGGGATATCACCTTCCTTAATCCTTAAATGATGATACCCTGACCACAAATCGATCTTTGAGAATACCAATGTTCCTTTCATCTGATCAAAGAGGTCATCTATTCGTGGCATTGGGTACCTATTTTTCACTGTAGCACGGTTCAAGTCCCTGTAGTCTATACACAGTCGTAAGGATCCATCCTTATTCTTTACAAAAATTACCGGCGCACCCCAAGGTGAAACACTGGGCCTTATTAGCCCTAAGTCCAGTAACTCTTTCAACTGCATTTGCAATTCACAAAGTTCTGGCACTGTCATCTGATACGGAGTTTTGGAAATTGGTTTTGCACCAGGTTTTAGCTCAATAGTAAAATCAAGCTCCCTCTCAGGAGGTAACCCTGGTAACTTGTTCGGAAAAACATCCTGAAATTATGAAAATACCGGATACTGATCCAATGAGGGTCCCTTCCTTTCATTCACTGCTTCCACTACATACAATCGACACCCTTGTCTCAAGAATCGCTTAACCTTCATAGTTGATATAAAGTGTAATGACACTTTTCTCTGTACACCCTAGATCTCTACTGGTCTTCCTTCATCATCGACACAAAGCACCCTCTTTGCGAAACAATCTACCAAAGCTCGATGAGCTGCTAACCAGTCCATTCCAATGATTAGGTCATATGCCCCGAGAGCAGTGACGTATACATTTAACCTGGTAGTACACACTCCCAGTGTTGGTTGTGGAGCCCGATTATCTTCCTGATTTAGAGGTCCTTGCTTTCAGTCGTGTCTATACCCCATGAAGTATTTACACCCGAGAAGTATGTACACTCTAAAATGAGTTCCTTCCCTAAAATGAGTTCCTTCCCCTGGAACCCCTGCCCCTACTAGTTGTTCCCTAAGATGGTCATGGATCTGTCTACACCATTGGCGATGAACGAGATTTTGCACCCATTGAAATCCCTACAGCTACTGTCCTTGGCGCGACTCTGTTACCATATGGCAGTGGCCTTGAGCCCACTCCCCTAGGAAATGTCCTCGGGGCCTTCCCTACGAATCCAGGACGATGCGGAAATGTCGATCTTGTACCCCCAGTTAAGTTCATGTGTTCTTCTGCATAACGCGCATTTTCCACCGTTTCCGCTACTGAAGACGGTTTCCACATCCGCACCATAGCTCTTATCTTAGGGTTCAATCCATAGACGAAGCGCTCTGCCTGTCGTTGATCATTATCCATATACGAAACATATTTGACTAGTTCCATAAATCTAATCTCATATTCTTATACAGTTTTGTTTCCCTGTACTAAGGCATGAAATGCCCCTATCTGTTGTTCCTAGTAGTACGCTAGTAGATATTTCCTCCGGAACCTCTCCTCGAAAAGTTCCCAAGATACTATGTCTGGGGTAGGGTGCAGTTGTCTTTCCAGGTTGCCCCACCAGTTCAAGGCGATGTCTCTTAACTGAAAAATTGTGATATTTGCCTTTGAGTTGGATGCATAGTCCCTTAAGGCAAAACACCTTGTCATGTCATCCAACCATGCTTCCACGCGTTCATTGGCGCGACCCCCGGCAAACTGCAGAAGTTTGATCTTCTGCAATTCTCGCGTGATGTCTTCGGGTGGAGGTCCTCCCCCTGAATCCCTCAATGCTTCTAGATTACCCGTTCCAGATGGTGGGGGTTCCACTTCAGTCCCTGCCGGTTGTCGCCCCTTTAAAGTCTCGTTAATGGCTTCCAACGAGCGCAGTATGAGGTCTAGTTCAGCGATGGTGGTGGTGGCACTGGTGGTGTTGGTGGTGCTTGCGACGACGCTCCCCTGCCTCGACTCCCTCGAGTCCTGACCATCCTAATATGCTTTGACCTGCATCAACCCAAGTTGTCAAGGTGAGTTCCAGGATGTTTCAAATTGGTGCTACTCAAACTAGAAACAGGGTTAGGCGTAATTTTTCTTTACTTGTCTGTAAACAAACATTACTCCTTTAGGGGATTGGCTAGGTTAGGGTTAGGATTAAGCGTCTAAGCTTGATTTCTTCGCCCCTATGAAAAAAAACTATTGGTTCCCTTGCCCTGTAGATATGCTATCCTTGCACCATACTCGCCACTTCCTATGCTTACTCTCCTAGTGCATATGCCGCCTCCTTCCCGCTTGTCCTAGTCTAAGCCCTTTTAAATTTTCTCTTATAACTAAATATCCTCCGATGCTTGACTCGGGAGATTTTCCTTGGTGTGTAGTGTTGGCGTTGTCGAATGCCGCATTGAGATTTAGTGTTGACTTGACTGGTGGAATGGGGTGGAGAGACTTGGCGCTTGGCTCGATGAGTTGTGTGTACGGTCTCGTGAGCTTGGCGCTTGGATAATCGGAGATTATTCTTTAGGCTAGTACTTTGCTACTATTGATAATTAAACTATTCATATGTGAATTTATTTGTAAAAGTGATATGTGTGGTGCGTTGGCGTTATTTCTCTTCTTAAGGTGCTACGCTCGGTGGGTGGTCTTGGGTTCAAAACCCTTGGACCTCTAAAATTTATACTTAACCCTATATTACTCAACTTAACTAATATTTTAATTAACTTTTAATGTAGTTTAACTTTATTTTATTAAACTAATTAACTTTACTTAAACTTATTAATTAAACTTTACTCACTTCATAATTAAGTTTTATTAAACTTAATAATTACACTTTAATTGAATCTTTAATTTGATTTTTTTTTTTTTTTAATTTATCAAATGATATATATTAAAATGATTTTTTTTTTTAATTAATATTTAATAACACTTGAAATTAGTTTTCAACGTAATTTAATTAATATATATTTAATTTAATTAATTTAATTACACTTGATATGTAATTCAACTTAAAACAAATTAAATATATAAAAGAAAATTTAATATAACAACTAAAATTAAAATTAAAAAAAAAATAAAAGACTTGGAATTGGCAACGTGGGGATTGCATGCCACCCACTTGCTCGAAGACTCACAACTCGGCAACGTGGGGATTGCATGCGACCCACGTGCCCTTCGTTCTCCTTCTTTGGAATACCATGTGTATGCGTAGAATGGAACTATGGTGGGTTCCCATGGATATTGGTAGAATTTGCAAGGCATGTGGAAGGACTTCGTTTGCATTACAGGGAGTGGCATTTTTTTCAAAGGAGAAAGGTGTAGTTCTGGGGAAAACAGTCTGCTTAATACTCTTAGATCGATCACTGCATTGTGTTGAATTATTCAAAAAAATCAACACCAAGGTAATACTTTTTCTCCTTTGAAGATGGGAAGGAACGTACAGGACCAGATTGCAAGGGAATCCCCATTTGACTTGGCATGCAAGTGGATGAGTGTTCAGTCCTCCTAGGGTGGTGATATATGCAGGTTGCACCAAATTTACACTCTCTTGTTCTCAAATAATGTTGACATTCTAGTTGGCCAGGTCATTCAGGGAACGCCTCTTCAATTTGTGTATTCATAAAACTCATTCCAATGGGAAGTTTTGCTTCTGAAGATGACAAGGTATTTTAGCATCAGAAGGAGAGGTTGTTAGTCCTACCGTCTTCGACAAATTCAAATTCAACAGTCATGGCGTCTTGAATTTTTGTTTGGTTGCGCACAAAATTTGGCAGGCTCCTAAACACGATAGCGCAATTTATATTGACCAAAGTTTCTACTGCACCAGAGAAAAGTAAAGTAAGAGTAGACTAGGACAGACGAGATCAAGAAGTTGTATTAATTTTGGGTAGGCTAGGGGAAGAATATTGGCTAATGCCTGTGGTAGCCCAGCGCATCCAAAATGTTGGTGGAAATGACAAATCTATACTTAGACCTACTTTGATGCTTTGTCTTCCAGTCCAGAGGTCAATCTCGTGCTTTATTCCCTCTATGCACGTATAAATGCTATTAGTGGAAAATGATTATAAATGTACGGTGTCGGAAACATTGATCAGAATACGAACGAAATGGATGTGATGGCAAATTCAAATTCAATAGTCATGGCGTCATCCTTGAATTCCAATTCAACAGCCACAGGAGCTTCTTCCGCTTCAGGGAATCAACTGGTGGAATGGCAATGGAAAACTGATGACCTGCGTTGGCGTTACTATGATGCTTCATGTAGTGCATCATGTTATCACTCCAGGAAACTCTCCTAGGATGTAAGTCGGAGATGCCTGGTAACTAACTCTTTTTGGGAAATATTTTCCAAATAATGATGTGGTTTTTGGATCAAGATGAATATCTAGGGACTGGACTGTGTTTTCAAGACTATCTAGAAATATAAAATCTCACAAGGCCTTCTATCAATGCGGTCAGACAAGGTTTGATTAAATGGTAGAGAAGATAGCTATTGAACCAGATTACACTCATATAAAACAAGCACAATGGGTTTAATAACTAAAGAAATAACTTATGATCTTCAACTTAGTCAATCAATTAGTGAGATGAAAATCACATGCAGATTGAATAAGCATCAATAAAGAACATTCACTCATAAGCTAACAGAGAACAGAAAAGAGAAGTCTGACAACACAACTAAAGGAAGCCTGCAATTTTTCATAGAATAAGAATAGGTCTCTTGATTACAGTAGCAGCATGTAGAACTCAATATCGAACCCCTGGTTCATCTTCTATTCTAATATTTATAGCATTACAAAGTAGTTCTAAGATCCTGAAAACATGGATCAAATCAGCTAAAAATAGTCAAAATATGTTGCAAAATAAGTGGGATTCTTCCTCAAAATGAGGCCAATCCCAGATTTCTCTCTGTTGATTGTTGGTGCAGTGTAGAACAGCCTCCCAAGGCTACATGATGACTTTCAAATAGAGACTAAGTCGAATTTGCTGATGTGGCCAGGTGTCCTGCTTTCTGTCTTAATTAAAAATGTCCATAACCTTTGAAATAACTCCTTTCTTCAAAATATGTCAAAAATAGTTGTTGGGTTGGACCTGATAATTCATTATACATTCATTGGAAAAGATCCTGAATCTTTTCATATCAAAAATCCTTGACCTGTGTAAAAAATCTGTGACCTCTGGATGAGTTTCAAAATACCACATGCCATCTACTTCGGATCTCAAAGCAGGACTTGCTTTTGACATGGCTCTATGCCGACTGTACCTGATACTGTGGGAATCAAAGTGTTCGGGAGGCAATGGCTCTGGGAACTAGAAAGACAATCGATGCCACTTATGAAAACCCAGTGAAATCGGGTGACAAAGCATAGGATTAATGAATTCGACAGAACACTGACCTACTCTCATATGACAATCTGGCTGAGGAATGTCGAAACTTCAAATTTTCGGGGGGAACGATTTAATTTCTGAAACTTTGAAAAATAATAGTTTCCGATCTTACCTGCTTACCCAACCAGGTTTCCTTGACTCGGGATACTTGCTGAACTCGGAGACACTTCGACAATCGGCAGAGAACGCGGGATCCAGACTTTTGAAAATATGATTTGTTGATAAAATCGTGATCTGGTAGTTGTCTTCAGCGATCTTCGGGATTCATTATGACACATCGAGTTTTCAGATGAAGGAATGACCTGGTAATGATGACTGGCGTACTTTCCACTGAAATGGAGGGAAGCTTTGTGCAATCATACTTGCCAATCACCGCCCTGCGTGGATTTGAAATGATCACTGCAGTGGATAAGACACCAGTGCTTCGAACCTTTCGGACGAAGGCCACGAATGCGCATCATCTCCCGCATGGTAAGCTTTCGACGGTTGTATTTCTCATCATTGCGCTGATTTTTGACATCTGGCTCGTGCGAAAGCACGAGCTTTCGTTTTTCACGTTCAAACACTTTCGGTGGTTGCTTGTCTTCTGCTTCGGCCCCTTATCTAACGAAAATGAAAACTTTCGGTGGTTAATGAGCACAGTGGGGCTCGCCTAAACCACCGAAACCTGATATTTTGCCAATTTCTTGACCGAACCAAAATCAACATGTCTTTTGAGATTATTTTGGAAATATAGACTCTCTAACCTATTGATAAAAATTTAGAAATCAAATTTAGAAACCACCTATCATCTAAAAATCAAATGAAATCCACCGATTTATTTGAGCAGTTAACACATCCATCAAGGCCGCACATTCCCAGGGTGACTACTCCGTGGATATAAGCGTCGATCAGGGTTCGACTCCCACTTGCATCATTTACTTCCAGAACCAAGACCTCAGATAAGTATAATGCTTTTTCCTTGATCATTTTCACTGCTCTAGAAGAATTTTCAACACATTGTAATATTAATGTTAAATTAATGTGCGCATTTGTTGCATGAGCCTGAAATCCACTCCTGCGTCGAATTTACTAAGTGTTCTTATGCTTCAACATGATGTATCTCACCTGTTTGTGATTTTTTTTTTTTTTTAAACAATATGGTAATCATAAACAGAAGCAGCGTCGGATATATTTCTGGTTTGTCCAGGGTTGCATGCAATCATTTTCCCTCACGACTGAGTGCTTTTTATGCCTCCGTAGGTCGTTTCTCACCTATTAGTGTTTTTTTTGTTTTTATTGACAACATGTTAATTAATAACAGAAACAGCGTCGGCTCATTTCTTTAGGGTCGCATGCGACAGGAACAGCATTGGCTCATTTCTTTAGGGTTCCATGTGCTCATTGCCCTTACCACAAAGTGTTGAAGGTTGAAGATTTTCCACACCTAGGCAAGCATCTCTCCTAATGTCCATCCTAAATATCTAGAACTGCCAACACAGCCTTGATTCACTGGTAAGGTTGACAAGTATTAGGCTGTCCACCATAGTTCCAATCTCTAACTGTAGTTTGTCCCACACAAATGGCATGTTATCAAAAAAAAAGTATGAGCCGGGTGCATCATTGGACGAATATGCCAGAATACAAAGCCCTCAGATCCCGTACCTAAGCTAAGCCTACGGAAGTCCGTGTTATGCAGTCCAACCCCATAATAAATATATTTAAGAACACAAGATTTCGAACTACAAATGTTGTCATGTCTTACTTCTCTCAACTATATCCAACAAAAGAAAGAGAGTGTTGTTACAAACACAAAGTAAATAGAAAATTAAACCCACGAGACATGTAAAGGAGTATTGCAGAGAATTTTAGATGAACTGCTTGCATGGCAATTTAGGACTAGTCTAAAAATCTATTTTCAGCTCAGTAGAAGGAAACCCCAATTGAAAATATAACTTGTTTTCAGAGAAGCGAAAAATAAAATGGACTAAAAGCTGTCTGTGAGGATAACTCACTTACAAGGGTGAAATCTAGGGGAGAGTGCTTTGTCATTTTCTCTTCGTCAGGGACCATACAAACTACCAGCCTTCTCCTTGAAGTAAGACCTCTTCTCTGTTGTAATCTCATGAGGGGTGCCACTGAATAAGTGGGATAATAAGTACATGAAGGTTTCTGAGGATATGGGAAGGAGAAGAGGGAGAACAAGAGTAAAGAAGCCATGTCTATGGCCGTGAAAAGGAGGTACTTCTATTCTAATCTTTTAACCTTACGCCAATCTCTTGTGTATATACTAAAACCAAAATGTATACTTAGCTTGCAGGTTAGGTGGAGCTGGAGCTCGTGGCTTGGCCTTCAGGCCCAAATTTATAAATTTGGGTTTTTATTATTATTATTATTATTTATTTATTTATGTGCTTTATTTAAATTTATGGGTGGGTAGGTAGGCCCTTGGTTCCAGATTTTGAACCAGGGCTCTGATACCATGTGTAATAGCCAAATAAATTTAGCATCCAGTAATTCTACAACAAGACAGTAACTTCTACTAGATTTATGAAAATTCAATAATTCCTTTCTATTTTAGCACATACGCATGTAAATTTAACAACGAATATTAAAATTTTATAATAAAAAAAACAAATACATAATTTTAAATATCTGGGTCTGATGCTAACCCTCTGTTTGTCCGCTTGTCCTATTGTCCTTTGTTGAACTGTGTAAACACTTCCCAAACCTTGTTCCACCCTGCCAACTAGGAAAACTTCCTAGCTCCAGGATATCATATGGATATCCTGGCCCCCGTGCCCAAAACCTCCAGCAAACCGGTGCCTGTACTGATCCAATCCGACTACGGAACTCAACTCTCCTCTATGCAATCCAAGAGAGAACTCCCCCCCCCCCAAATTTCTTGTAGAATAATGATCCCTTTCCTCTGTAACCTCCTCCGCTCATATCCCTCCGTCACCGCCCTTTCCCCCCACTTACTTCCTTACCTACACATAGTTAATGCCCCTTATCCTTTCATTTATTATTTTATCCGCTTGTAATTAATATCTTATCCCTTTCCGTGTACGTAACCTTTTTGATTTAAACAATATAACTTATTAATCTTTGAAATTTAATACTCATGTTATTAAATGTAATAGGTAGTTAATTAATTAATCAAAATTATAATCTTTAATTAATTAATAAATACTTAATTAATATCATTAGATCAATCTTTGTTTAGTTATTAACATGGTAGGCAAAATTAATTACCTAATAAATCTTTTACTTAATAATCCCTAAGTATATATTCTACTAGGGTTGTTACAATACTTGATAATTCCACAACTTAATGACTCACACAGCAATTCCAATGAGCAACTCCTCTTTCCCCTCAACCCACACATCGATTGGAAAATAAATATTAGAGTTGCAGCTCCAGGAACTTCAATTTCCAAAATGGAGTCTTCATTCACTTATGTACAATTGTACATTTAGTTTTCTTCAAAATTTTCAAAAATCTGTGGGTATGCTTCCTGCGTGGCTTCCTTGTGTTCCCATGTAGCGTCTTCAGGACCGTAACAAGTCCATTGAACCTTTACCAAGTCGATGGCTTTGTTCCTAAGAATTTTGAATTTTTGATCTAGGATGCACACTTGTTCCACCCAAAAATCCCCTTTGTTCCTGGATCACATTCCAATCAATCACATGATGAGGATCAGGTACATACTTTTTTAATATAAACACATGGAACATGTTATGAATTCTCATGGATGCAGGTAATTCTAGCATGTATGCAAGTGGTCCTATCTTTTCTAAGACCTAAAAAGGCCCACAATATCTCTCTGCCAACTTTGGCCATATTCCCAATTTCAGCGAGCTTCTCTTGGATTTAACTTTTAAAAACACATGCTCTCCCACTCTGAATTCTATATGTGTTCTCTTTTTATCAACATAGATTTTATGCCGACCTTGTGCAACGTTTAAATTATGCTTTTAAATTATGCTTGATTTTTACCATCTGTTCTTCTATTTTCTTTAACAAATCTGGCCCAATCATAGCTTTGTCTGCTAGGTTATCCCAACTTAATAATGTATTTCATTTCCTTCCATATAATGCTTCAAACAGGCTCATCTTCAATGATTCTTGATACCCATTATTGTAAGTGAACTCAATTAAATGAATATAGTCCTCCCACCTAGAAGGCTTGTGATCCGGATTATTTTGAGAATGAAATGAAGGCAGAGATGTAACAATGAAATATACAAATATATTACAATAAACACATAGATACAGTAATGCACAATTTTTATTAATTAGAGAATGTACAAAAAACTATAAAATTACAGAGTGAATGACTCGCTAGAATGGTGGCAGCTTATCTCTGAGAAGAGATGTGATGGCTACACTCATTGGCAAGAATATGATGATGATTACAATGAGGCTCTAGAGGCCTTTTAACATAAATAAAATCCAAAACCCTAACCTTGGAAGATGAAACGCCAAAAGGTTTGCGAGCCCCGATGGGGGTAGTTGGTACATCAACTTCCCAAGGGCGTAACTTTTGCATACGATATCTGTTTGGGACGCACAATAACTTGTTTGAAAGGTATATCCAAGGAATACACATTTTTATGCCACACTTTAGCTAAAGCGTATATTGTTATTGTGGCAGGCCCAAAAAACATTGTTTAGGGCCTCAAAACGGCCCCATAAGTTTAGGACCCGAAAAGCTGTAAAACATTACCAAGGTGGAAATCCTTATTTTGAGCCAGTAGAGTAGGTGGGTGGCCACCGATTTCCTCCTGGATCAATCCTCCTCCCTTATGAAGCAATTGTATCCATTATGTGAAGTCCCCGGGGAAGATTTTGATGAATCTGAACCTTAGTGAGTTGCTTTCCTTGCTAAAGAAGTTGTCATGCTTAGCTTGTTGAAGGTTGTTATGAACTTGTTCTTGTAGGGGTTGAATCTATTTAACCAATTTGGATGCATGATCTTCCGAAGTGTGGGAGGACTCTATCGGTGAAGATGCATCATGAAGAACATGAAGGTACTTATCATAACTTGGTTTGACTGGGAAGTGTGGAGGCACCCCCGTAGATGCAGTCGGAATATGTTGGTGCCCTTCTACAATATTGTTGATCTACTTATGTTGGATAGAAGGGTATTGGGATGAGGCTACAGTGGTTGCAGTTTCCTTCTCTTCTGACCAGGTTGTGAAGAGGCTAAACTTTGCAGTATGAGAGATTACTTTGCGACACTGTTTTGTTGGTATAGTAGTCAAAACTACCTCTGGTATCCTGTAGGGATGACCCCCCAGAGTAACAATGATGCTACAGGGTCGAGATTCATAAATGGCATGACGCCTCCACATATATGGTTGGCCTAACATAACTTCACATACTTCCAGTGGGGAAACATCACAAAGTACCTCATCCTTGAAGGGCTTGATGTCGTATGATAGGTGTCACTGCAAGCTAACACGAAGATATCATCCCTGGAAAATCCATCCGATGTTGTATGGCTGCGGGTGTGGTGTTATTGGAAAATCCAACTGCTTGACGACCTCTGCTGAGATGATGTTCTCCTGGCTTCCTCTATGAAAAATAAAATGCAACGGGGTCCCCTTCACCCACATTTGTGAATGGAAAAGGAGCTCCTCCTCCTCGGGATCCTCTGGTTCTTCTGGTTGGATTGTTGTGGTCATGATAGTAGTAGTGGGTTCTGCATCAATTACTTGTCTCCTTTTATTATTGTCTGAATCAGAGTCTGAGTCATGGATCGACTTTGTTTCTTTGAAATCAACCACCAATGATTTTTTCGAGCGACATTCATCAATGTTGTGCCAAGGGATTTTGTGGAAGTCGCACCACTTCCTAGTGCCCTTCTTTGTCTTCTTGTTTCCCTTCTTTTTATGTGGCTTGGACTGTGTTGGCAGCCAAATCATTTTTTAATTGCTCTTAAAAAACGTTGCCTACACCTCTTGTCTCGTTAATGACAAATCATCGTCGCATTGTGCTTCTAGACATTTGTTTCATTTTTGCGACAATTGCAATTTGATTTTGATTTGATTTTCACAACTAAAAGTGTGAAAATACCTTTTTCATCGTTTGGACTGTAGTCGTCTCTTATTGACTTCTCCTAAGGACACTCGACCATTGGTTTATCGCATGACTGCAAAAGGTTTTTAAAACTTATGTCTTTTAAGCCCATTCTTACCTTCATTGCGCATTTGAATCTTTTGATTACTAAGCTTGAGAGCATCAAGATTTATTGGTTTTATTTTTGATCTTATCAAAGCTTTGATCTCATATGCTTTTATTTTTATTGTTATAGTTTCTTGACTCATTGATATCATGAGAATTTCTCGATTGCAATGTTTTAGAAACTTTGGAATGCAAACATTTCATTGCGCAAACGAATGCATTGGTAAGATTATAAGGTCAATTTGAAGAATAATAATGGTTTGAGGGCACGTTGATTAATTTTTTTTGAAACGATGCTTGGACATATTGTTTTATGAGTTGATTTTTCATGGAGCGATCAATAGTTTTAAACCTTGTTTTGGCATTGATTCGATTTAACCTTGGTGTAAAACGACTGATTGACACGATGTATCGTTGGATATGGTGTTGTATGGAACTGTACACTTGGCAATGAATGGAACGTATGGTGTTGGTTCTGTTTCAGGTAAATGGCACGTTAATGTGATGACACACCTATTTGTTGGCCGATATGCATGGTATAAACGTTTGTGGTTATGATAACACTGTACTCAGCAATTAATGCAATGCGTGGCGGTGGTAATCCCACCACCTTCGCACGCATGCAGTTATTTCCGGTCTCATCGAGCATTCAAGTTGTCAAACCCTCTCGTTTTCACTCTGTGTATTGTATCACTCAGTTCGAACCCTACCATGAGTAGAGGTCATGGCTCCTGTTGTAAGGGTCGAGCCCAACGGGTGCCAAGCGTTGTTAACATTTGATAGTGCATACAAACACCTGGAAGATTATGGATGGCTTGACTTCATTAAGAAGTTTGACGGCTATAGCTTCACTGTGGCTCGACAATTTGCTTTGTCATTCGACGGATGCTGAGCTAAAGTTGGAGATGTCCAGCTTGGAATCACTGAACAGTTTCTCAGCATGGCAACTAGCCTGCCTGTCAAGGGACAAAAATGGTCGAAGAGATACAAGGTTGATGATGTCCGGTGGACATTACTGTTTCAGTCTCGGACAATGAGCTCATGCGACAGAGGTTTGCCTTCAAAGATGTTGAAACCCCGTTGGTATGATCTCTTAATGATTATCAAACAATTCGTTACATGTGAAGGCAGGTACGGGTTTGTCTATCTGTTTCACTTGCGCTTATTAATGGTGTTTATGGGATTCGAACTAAGTTTGCCTCACTATCTGCACCGAAGTTTGTTCAAAATGGCTAAACGATACAAGCGTAGCCAGGCTGACACTAGCCTCTTCCATGTGGGATTGATTAAAATAATTTTGGTTCATGAATTGGGATTGCGTGGTGATTCTTGGCATGAGTTTCTTAGCCGTAATGGATTTGAAGAGTCCAACCCTCCATAGGTGGATAAGGTCATGGTGACCGAGAGCAAACCTACCCCTGTGCCTTTTGATGTTCTGTTACCTAAGCCTAAGCCTGAGTCACCTACGAATTCATCGATGACTGTGACTAAATAGACCGAAATCACTAAGCCTACAACCAAAAAGACTAGAGCAAAGGCTGGTGCTAATATTAGAAGCAAGAAAAATGCAAGGTTGATCTCTCGTATGGAGAGGAATAAAATCTAAGCCCCCTGCCAAAACAGAGCCCATCGTTGTCAGCGAGGACTCTGATTCTGACATTGAACGATTTCTCGCCGAAGAGTATCCTTATTCCGAAGGATTCTATGGCAAACCTCCTCACGATTTCGTCAAGAACTTACCTCCTTGCCTGCGGAATAACCCTGACTTTCCTGGTATAGAACCACTCCATGAAACCCTTGGGGAATCGTCAAAACCCTCTTATGTTCAAGCTGTTGCACCACCTTGCGGTCAATGTGGGTTGTGGCTGGATAGATACTACTTGGATGTCCCAAAATTGCAATCCAAAATCCACGATTTGGAAAACCAAGTGGCAAGGCTCACTGGTCAGATTGCAAGAGAACAACCCAGCGACAAGAAACAAAGAACTACGGGTTCAATCCTGTTCAAAAATGTCGAGTCTGCTACAGCTATTGTCAATTCAAAATTGACATGGTCTCAACGGTCAAGCTGGTATAACCCTTGCTCATTTATATGGTATATTCGTGAACTCTATGGACATTTTTGGCTTGCTTGGTTATATAAACATGCACTGCTGTATATTGTTGTATATGATTGGATTTGTAAATCGAATTTTGTTTATGGCATGAATTGGATTTAGTTTTGATTTCGGTAATCAATGATTGGATTCGCTTGATTTAAATTGGTTATGATGAAAGGTTTTGTTATATCTATTATAAGCAAATTGTTTTGCAAACACGATTGAAATACAATCTGTATACAAATTGGTTACGATTCATCTACCACGATTATCTGTTGCTTTTGACCAGTCTGGATACGATTTCGTTTTTGTTTCAAAACAGGGTTTTGTTCTATATTTAGAATTGATGTAAATCATAACCAACTTCCTGTTAGTCGTTTTTAAGGCAAGTCTGACTTGTTCTGTTGAAGAATTAAACAAACGTTGTTTTTTTTACAAATGAAGTTGTAAAACAAAACGACATACCCAGAACATCGAAATCGTCAATAATTATATTTTGTTTGATTGTTGTTCGGGTTATGATTAGCAATTCTGTTTGATTTTGATTGTGTCATACACAGTAATTAAAATAGATGATGATTTTGGTCAAAACTATTACACATGTTGGTTTAAATGTGAATCGAAACAGTTTTCACTTATTTGATCAAAATAGAATGAATATCGCGCTAAATCTTA
>SNQJ01S0190953.1:20655-35407 GCA_010110895.2 Picea sitchensis | reverse complement strand
GAAATTTGTGAACAACTGATAGAACTTTGTCATGACAAGGAATTTCTAGTTAAGTTCTGTCAACAGAGAGAAGAAGAGTATGACGCCATCCTCGAAAATTATGAGGAAAGGCTTACCCTAAGCTCTGCCTAGGAAATGGCCATTGCATATTTTGGAATAGACTCATTATACGATGCTGTGACCAAGAAGTATGTGTACCAAAAAAAACTTCCCAAATGACGATGAACCTGTCTCCATGCCCAAGGAAGTCTACATACGCATTAGAGATCAAGATCAGGATGGTAAGTTCTTTGATCCTATTGAAGATGATGAAGACTTGGTCGAAGAACATATTCATGAATAAAGTTTTCAAGAAGATTTCAATGATGAAGACCCCGATGAGGATACATTGGTATGATGATTGGACATTGATATTGATTATAGAACACCTGATTGGACATTATACCTTTGACCTTGTTTCACCTTCGTGAGTGTCATAGATTTCCTAGTAAGTGGCCAAGCTTTGGGGAAGGTTTGTGACTAGGGGTCCCTTAAGGTGTTATCGTACCATTTCCGACCATACTTACCACTTTTCACTCATTACACTCCCATCATATTGTCCTCTTCTAGGTCTTTTGAATTTAGTGACCCAAGAAGGGCATGCACCTCATTTCGTGGGAAGAAGGGGCTGAAGGTCCAGAGGGATTGATGTTGGCTAAAAAGATAAAAGCCTAGATATAGACCTTCCAGATGCTTCGCCTAAGGATCCTCGAGAAAGAAATGAAACACTTCTCTGTAAGAAAAAGGGGACCTACAAAAATAAATGATAATGAATGCTCAAGGGGTTAGTTGGAGGATGGGAGGTCTCATCACGACCCGACCTATCATAATCATGGGTATTTAGCGATATAACATTGCCATCATCTGGTCACCAAGCCAGGGTAGTGGCTCTCAGTTACACAACTGAGAGAAAGAGGGTCTGATCACAAGCCAACCTTCTCATTTCCATGAGGTATTTGTGAGTGACACTATCATTATCTGGACACCATGCCAGGACAATGGCCTTCAACTCGTTCCTTAAAACATGAAATAAATAAAGAATGGCAAGAAGATGGGCTTGGAAAAAGTGCATTGCAAACAAAGGTGCCACACACCCTCTACAAAGGCACCCATGAATGAGATAATACGAGTCATTGTATGTCATGAAACTTAATGACCTATGAAGTCTAAACCCCTTCCACCTCATCATCCATTACATGACCTTGAAAGGCCATCCTTGGGAGCATCCCGTACTTGAGTGTTTTGGTCTATCCAATAGGACTCCTATGACACCCCTCCCATACTTAAACTTGGTCAATTGTATAGGGTTTTGAGCATTTGTTTAATTTGATGAGGTAGTTTTGATGCACATGTTTAGGTGCCTTGCTTATTAGATGTGGTTTACACTTGTCATGATATATTTGACTTGAGATCTTTGAAGGGCGTATCCTTTTGTTTTGCAGGACCTTGCTTGGTGGCCAATTTTGGTAGAACAAGCCTAGCTTGGGCTTCCATGGGGCAAAAAGCCCACCGGATGGATGCCTAGGGCCCGCATGATGGATGACAGAAACGTGCCTTTGGAGGCCTAGAAGACATCATGATGATCCTGACCTAGCCCCTACTGTTGTAATATTGTAACTTCAAAGGATATTCTAATTATATTTGAGTTATTATTTTATAGATTGAATCCCCTTTTGCGGATTGATCAAGTCGGGTCTTGTATAAGATCAAAACCCCTTTTGAGGACTGGTCAAACTGCATTTGTAAAGTCAGCCCCTAGTAATTATAAAGTGGTTTTAACCATTTCCAGGAGAAGTCGGCCCCACGAAGTGAAGAGACATAACCCTAGCGCCTCCTCAACTTGTATTTATATGTGAGGATGGTGCCTCATTTGAACAGACTCACTCTCACTCATCTAGTGCGCATATCTTTAAGGCAGTTGCAGTTGCAGGAGGAAGGAGAAGAGAGGCACATGCTCAGTCTTGGTTTATCTTTGGTGTTTTGGTCTTATTCTTGCCATTGTATTGGCAATCTATTATTGAGGAAGTTTTTGCTGGGTTTTCTCCCCCATGAGGTTTCCCAGGATAAAATGTTGCGTACCTTGTGATTGTGTTTCTTTCAGTGATCCTCTTTATGATGTTGTTTTGGAAATGCATTAAATGCTCATGTAATTTGGAAATAACCTAATAATAACAGTAAAAACTTAACATGGTATCAAAGCTTGACTGAATAGAGCATTTTTCACTGGGTATCTAGACGTCACTGTTGTCGTACAAGAAAATTAGGGTTTTTTATTGAAGGGGAATTTTTGACCAAAAACTATCTTTGGAAGTGCGCCCTTCCCTAGCGCATCTTTTGGTAGCTTGAGCGAACTTTTTCAGTGGCCAGATTCTTCGAAAAGTCAAACCCTAGTTTTGACTGGTACCAAAAAACTAGAAAACTAGAATCAATTTTAGAAGTACCAGTCTAGAATTGCGCAGGTCAAGTTTCAAGGAATAAAACTTGGAATTTTCTGAAAAAGTCAACTCCAGCAAACTCGCCTCAACCCAACACATCTCCTGGTAAGCTCAGTTTCAATTTTTGAGCACTTTCATTTTCTGGTCATTTTCTTAGCTCCAGGTCAAGATGTCTGCAAGCACCAAGCTTGTTGACAAGTTAGAAGGTGTAGACAATTTCTGTGCCTGGAAGTACATAATTGGACTCATTCTTGAAGAGAATGACCTTGCAAAATTCATAAAAGAAAATGTACCGGAACCCGAAGAAGATGCAGCCAAAGAGAAGTACAAGAAGGATATGATTAAGGCTAAAAGGATAATTGCAGACTCTATTAAAGACCACTTGTTCCCTCAAGTGTCTTCTAAGAATATTACAAAAGATATGTTTGATGCCCTAACCAGAATGTATGAAGGAAAGAACATCAATCGTAAGATGAACTTGAGAACCCAACTCAAGAATACAAAGATGCAAAAAAGAGAAACAATTCAAGACTACTTCTCTAGGGTTTCTCAATTCAAGGAATAGTTAGAGGCAATTGGAGACAACTTAGATGAAGATGAACTCGTGATGACAACTCTTAATGGTCTCATAAGACCTTGGGATGGCTTCATCCAAACTAATTTTGCAAGAAAAGAGAAACTCCAATTTGATAGTTTATGGGAAGAATGTGTTCAAGAAGAAGCAAGAGTGGCCAACTGAGAAGCCGTCCTATGAAGAGATGAATATCAAGCCTTAGCTGCTCATGCTAAGGGTGGAAAGAAAAAAGTCTCATTTTCAAAAGGAGACCCACTTTCATAAAGAATCTCACTCTCCAAAGAGATTCTAGAAATATCATAAGGGTCAAAGAAAGGGAAAAGATTTGTCCTCTTATCAATGTTATCATTGTGATAAGATGGGACACATTGCTAAGAACTGTCCTACCAGAAGGGAAGAATACAAGAGGAGAAATAACAAAAGACATCATGCCCATACAACTGAAGATGATGAGCCACCCAAGAAGTTAACTAAAGAAGAGATTGAAGAATATGTTTTGTTTTTCGCTCTCTCAAGATCTGTGACACCTGGAGATGATACTTGGCTCATAGATAGTGGTGCCTCTAAGCACATGATAGGTCAGAAATACACTCTCTCTAGCCTTATAGAAAAGGACTTCCCCTAGAAAGTTTCACTTCGAGATGATTATCAATACCTTATCAAAGGAATGGGAGAAGCCGCGTACAAACTTGATTCAGGAACTCCGATGAGAATGAAGGATGTACTCTATGTACCAGGTTTGAAAAATAACCTACTTTCTATTTCAGCCCTAGATAAGAAAGGATTCAGGGTTGCATTCATACATGGTGAAGTTCTTATGTGGTCTAAAGGAAAAACTATAGAAGATGCACTTGTTATTGGAACAGAAGACGGTGGTATGTACAAGTTAAAAGGTCACTCAGGTGTAGCCTTGACTCACTCTACTGAAAGTCCTTGTGAACTTTGGCATAAAAGACTAGCTCACATCAACTAGAAGGCCTTACCATATGTAAGCAAGGTAGTTACAGGTTTACCAGAGTTAAAGGTTGATCATGAAGGTGTATGCAAGGGATGTGCACAAGGAAAGAACACAAAGAATCATTTTCCAAAGAGTGACAGTAAAGCATAAGGAATCTTGGAACTTGTCCACTTAGATGTATGTGGTCCAATGCCATCAACCTCTCTAAGCGAGTATGTATACTATGTATCATTTATTGATGATTACTCTTGTCAAAAGATGAAGTACTCGGAAAGTTCAAAGAATTCAAATCCTTGGTAGAAAACCTCTCCGAAAGGAAAATCAAGATACTCAGGTCAGACAATGGAGGAGAGTACACTTCAAATGAATTTGGAAGCTTTTGCACAGATGCCGGGATTAAGAGGGAGCTCACCACTCCCTATATTCCTCAACAAAACGGTGTAGCAGAAAGAAAGAATAGAACAATTATGGAAGCAATAAAGACTATGATTCACGATCAAGATCTTCCAATGCACTTATGGGCTGAAGCAACAAGAAGAACAATATATGTCCAAAATAGATTATTCCATAGTGCACTTGGATTCAAAACTCCCGAAGAAATGTTCTCCAGAAAGAAGCCATCTCAAAATATTTGGTTGTCCAGTATTTGTACACATTCCAAAAGAAAAGAGAACTAAGTTGGATCCTTCAGGAAAGAAGGGAATATTTGTTGGATACTGTGAGGTCTCTAAGGCCTTCAGAATTTACATACCAGTTTACCATCATATTGAGATCAACAGAGATGTAACCTTTGATGAAGATGCAACACTCAAAAGATCAAGGAAATGCCAGCTTGAAGAAGTATATGAAGAAGAACCTTCCCAAAGTTGCAGAACCCGCAAAAGAAGTTGCAGTTACCCCTGATGATGAGATTCCAGAAGATCATGATATGATACAACCTGAAGAACCTCAAAGAATCTCAAGAACCTCAAGAAGAACAAAGAATCTCAAGAACCTCTTGGGGTGTGCTCTGGCCATCCTGGGGATGCATCCCCCTGTCCCCATTGTCCCCCCATCCTGAAAACCAATGCAACATAGCAATATTTATATTTACTTGTGTGCATACATACATGCAGTGGAGAGTCATAGATTAATCATCATGCTGGTGTCATTATTGAGTGCAAAACATATGTTGAGTAACACATCTTTGTAAACACTACAATATATAAGGACTGATTTGACAGTTGATCATAAATAGCTTAAGTCTATGCTTCTACAAGGAACTGTTAATTATCAGTCAATAGAAAATTAGATTGTAGGTGGTATCATTCGAAGCAAAGACTAGTGAGAAGATTCAGTTGGATAGATGGGATTATCAGAAGAAAATATGGGCAACAGATACAATATTATTATCATATGCACGGTGATTTATATGCCCTTTTATTTTCCCACAGAACTTGTCTTAATATATGTGAGGGTAGAGCATATAAGAATGAACTGATGTAAATAGGAAACAAGGGTGCAATTAATGTTTCAAGTCTCATTAAGAATTTTTCCACACCCAAACTTAATGGATTTTGTCTAAAGTTTAAAGCACAACATGTGAAAATTCACCCTCTTTGCCAGTTAGTTCGTTCAAGAAGACAATTGATAATCCTGGTAATCATTCAACTAGCAAGATATTTGACTTTTTTTTTTGTATTCTGATGAGCTGCCATGATTGACAAATGATACTTCTTGAATTTTCAGTTATTCATATTGAGAATAGGAAAATCTAACTCTTCTGTTTCTTATCATTCGTTTATTTAAGTGAAATTCAAACAAATACTTTTAAGCATGTAGGGGGCTTCTGCAATCCAGAATATGAAATATCAATTTTTGGAATTAACTGTAAAGAGTCAGTGATTTATGCATGACCCGTCTCCCATGACCATTAGTCATAATGACCAATTTCTCACGAGCTTGAGTGGACTATTCAAGCTCATGAGAAATTGGTCATTATGACTAATGCTCATGGGAGAAGGCCCAAAGGGTCATGCATAAATGACTTTCTCTGTGAAGCTAATTCCAACAAATGATATTCAAATGCATTTAGGTTTAACCAAAATTTTCTTGCTAACTAAAAAGTTGGGTGAGTTCATAGAATGCCACAAGTTCAGAATAGGAGGGATCGAAGTGAGATGCATGTCCATGGTTGTCTATCTAACAATTAACTTGCTGCTTTCTGATGCAACACAACAATTCCAAGAACCTCAACTCCAAAATAAGTACTACACAGAGAGTAGGTCAGGTGCAAATCAGAAGCAAAATAAAAAAATCCTATATTTTGTCCTGTTGCCAACTTTACAAAGATGACATTCTGGTACACTGTTCTTGGTATGGAGGTGTATGTGGATTCAAACAAACTATGCTTTGCTTTGAATAGCAGGAGCAAACAGTTATTCGGATTAGTTGTTAATTTGCAGTGAGATAGTAAACACACTGAAAGAACCTTTGGTCATGCACTTACTGACTCAACAATATTATTGTTTTCTAACAGCTTCTTTTTAGAAACTAATGGCTGGACATTGGGGTGATACACTAGTATGTGTTAAGGATCATATTTTGCAGAATCATTAGTGCAGGAGATGTATTGGCCAGCAATTGTTTTGTTTTCTCCCTTCAAGAAACTGAAAAATATTGTTTCCCTTTAGAATGGTTATGTTTCTCTTCATGTGGTTATTACGTTCAATATACCAATTTGTTATCTCTAGAGGATAGTGGAATGATTTTGTTTCCATTCTACCTCCATTGTGTGCTCTTAAGGTCCTATAGACTTTGAGGTCTATTGAACACTAATAGGATTTTCTTTTCATATTTTATTTCCTATTAGATTGAGTGCCTCTCTCAATCAAACTTTTTGTCTCTTGCTAATCTGAATCTACTTCAAATGACAGTATTAAAACACTTGCATGTTATACATGTGCAGGGAATACTGGCAATGTCAAAAACATTCATTGGGGTTATTGAGTTGGTACGTTTTTATTTTCTTAATGGATATCGTAATATTTTTCCCTTTTTGTTTATTACTTGAACTTTCTTCTTCCGCTTTGTTTATTCTCTGTTTTATGCTTCAGAAGGTGAAGGTGATGAAAACCTAGATTCATAAGACAAGGGAGGACGGAAAACTAAAAATTTTGTTAACATACTGTTAGAGGATTGAACGGAAGGAAGATTTGTTCATATAGGAAAGAGAGTATTGCTTGGAGTCATTCTTTGTGTTAAGCATCTGGTACACTGTTATTGTCCATCCTTGTCATGTTTTACCAGTTTTATTACCAGTCCTTAAAGGCTGTTCTCATAAGCATTGAGTTGAACTTGAGCATTGCCTCTTGAGATAGTAATTTTTGTTGGAAATGGTCATTAGAGGTACTGACTGAGGAGCATATTATTGTCTGCAACCTAGTATATTGTTAGATAAGAGGCAGGTACTATTGTATGTTTAGTGTCTGTTATCGCTTGATTTGTCACACTGATAAGCAAGATCAATACTTGGGACAAGCCAATGGTAACTCAGAAGGGAAACGACTGTCATCTAAGCTGCCATTTCCCACACTTCTCAGATGAAGGAAAATCACCTGAAGGGGGCCTTCCCTACAAAGGATTCATGTTCTATAAGCTATGGATACCCAACACAGTATGTATGGTTAATTTTTGGTTTGAATGTGTGTGGGTGAGGGTGATGTTATGTTCTTAAGGAGCTGGAAATTGCTTCTCATAAAATTAAATGTCACATGAAAGACAAATACATTGTCTTCTCATTCATATCAATCTTTCATGAATATATGATATATCAAACCGAAGTCAAATTTGCAAGCACAACATAAACTGTTCACTTCTAGACCTGCCTTTATAACTCTGGAATTTCATGCATTAAGAAGTATATTATATCAACAAATGACTTCCAAGTTACAGGGAAGTAAAGAGTAGGGTAATGTTGATATAACAGCACTTCTCTGATTTCTTTTAGATCAGCATGCAGACCATAAACTTCAGGGCTAAATTCAGATTTATAAAACAGAATTTAAATGCATTATAATTATATCCTTCAAGCAAAATGTAAACTCATATCAAGGATGTATTCTCACAGTTCATATAAATTCAAATTCAGGCCTCCTTTACAACTCAATGTTTATAATAAAATACAGATATTTCTTTCCCCAAGAGATTGCAAACAAACACCCAACCTCCAGATCCAATCGGCTAACAAAGGGAGTGCTAACTCTGCAATCTTCAGCTCTGGTAAGGGAGAAAAAACAATGGGTTAAGGCACACTGCGCTGAAGAGAGCTCAAGAACAGACCTCAATGTACAGCTGATATAAAGGAGGAAGATAGGCCATGTTTCAAGTTGATGTGTTCTTTCTACATGTAAAACCATATAACATTTATCACATAACAATTTGCAATTTAGAAAACTAAATGGCTGTCACACAAGTATGAAAAATTTCATTCAGTTTTTCGTCAAACAGTTGTCATGCATCCTAAAAAAATCGGATTTTGCAAGATTACAAGCCCAAATTCAGAGTGCAAGTCTTAATTGATAGAACTTTGATTTCCTAGGCACAAAAGAAGACTTTCCAGCTTATAATTGTGAACTGAAAACCAGCATGCAAGGGATGGAATTGTTGGCTATCATGTAGAGATGGAAAAATTCTCTCATACATTTCATCAAACAGTTTGCATGTAACCTATTGCATTCCCTGGCTATGGGACAGAAACCAATGATTTGCTTACTGCTGGTGCTCAAGATGGCTCTTAGGAACAGGGTGTACTTCAACCCCAGCAAATCTACTGCTAGAAATAGGTGTTCCAATATTTATTTTGGCCGATCTGAGGGGGTTTGAGAAGAGTTCAGCAACCAAGGATTATTTCTCTAAGAGCTGGGCGAACTCTAAGAACATAGGTCTGTTTTGGGTATGCAAGGGAAATCCAGACCTATGTTTGAGCAAAAAAAGTTAAATGGAAAGGTTTGTGGCTGCAGAAAATCAGTACTAGTGCCTTCATTCAGTCCTTGGGAGCATGGGGTCTAATGGCTAAAGAGCAAAGTTGACTTGCAGAGAAGGTGATGGCCCATCAGCTGAAGCATACAAGCTGAAAGTCGCCCTATTCTTGGTTTCTTAAGGCAGCTAGGAGATCCTCAGCACTTTACCAAGCTAGAGTAGACAAGTAAACAGGTTATCAGGAGCTGGAAATTACCAAGAAAAATCTCTACATGCATTTCACCATAAGTTGAGAGAAAGACAACAAGACAAATTTTCTATGATAAAATTTTCTTAAGATGGAACAATTTTACCAGGAAAATGCAGCTTCATGATACTCTGATGAAGAGATTCCAGCAAAATTAAGCTCAACCAAGAAGCAAACGCCAGCCTCTAGGGCGCACCACAAGACCAACCAAAAGAAATTTCAACAAGAAAAATAACAGCACTTAGATACTCATTTCTTCGACATCCCGTTTACAAGTTATGGGGGCTGCAATTATAGACAAAATCCTAATAGCTAGCTCCCCAACAGCTATTTTTCCAAAAGCTAGGTCAAAAGAGGGGGGTTCCTAGCTTCTAGAGAGGTTTTGGTCTCCCTTCTAGAAGCTTGGACCACAACTTTAGCTTCAACAAATAAATCTCATGAAAAATATGAAGTGAGAAAAGAGGGGTGGGCCCCCTTTCTTAGGCAGAATCACATTTCATTACATTCATTTTTGTGGGACCCAGGAGTGGTGCATCCCTTTTCTTAGCTAGGAAACCAAACACACATGAAACCATGCCCATGTGGGTCCCAAGGTAGCATCTTATGTTATCTCCCTGTTACCCCCTCATACTAGGGGTAACTAAGGAGATCATGTCTCGAGGCCCACATGTAGCAGACATGGAGTGCCGAGAGCCAGCTTGAGTATCATAGCCCCGCAGGGCCCCTCCTATTCATAGATGCACGACCATACATCACCAGCAACAGAGAAACATCCATCACACCGACCAAGCCCCAGAGGACAACAACTCTTGCTTCATGAGGTAATAAGTCCGATATCATGGTAAGTGTCACCCTAATAATTGAAGCATTTGAATATGTTCCAAAGAATTCTTTGTTAATTACAGAACGTTTGCTTGGAAATTATACTCTTTGCCTTATTTAACCTTGGTGGGTGTCATTCCATCCTAGTAAGTTGGTCACCCTCGGGAATAGGGTGCTACTGTGGGGTTCCTTGAAGAGTCATCGTACCATTCTCGATCATTCTTATCACTTTCCATACTTCTTCCCTTTCGTCTCCTCATCTTTTGGGATTTTTGGGTGCACTGACCCTAGAAGGGATTGTACCTCATTTTATGGGAAGAAGGGGCTGAAGGCCCAGAGGGAAATGTAGTTGGCAAAAGATAAAAGCCAATAATAAACCTTCTAGATGCTCGTCCAAGTGGTCTTGAGAAGAATGAAGTGTTTCTCCTAAAGAATTGAAAGACCTGCAAAAGCAAACTCACATTATATAGATGTCCCACTTGTCGAGGAGGTGCATTTATGCGGTGTCCCTTTCTTTCCATGCATATGGCACTCGGTGTATCTAAGCTTCAAGTGACGTTGCAATACTCTTTTCTTTCCATGTCTTATAGTACCCAATTGTTTTGGACTTTAATTAATTGAGAATAAATGGGCTTGGAAAAATGTTGCATCGTAGACGAAGGGCAACACACCCTCTACAAAGCCACCCATAAATGAGACAATACGAACCCTTGTATGTCATGAACCTTGTTATCGCATGGATTGTAGGTTGCACTAGAGCCTTGTGCAATCTTAACCAATGGACAACACACCGGGACGAAACCCATTGTCTCATTAGGAAAGGTCCCGGGTGACCCCTGGGGAAAGACAAAGGAAAAGTCTAAGAAGGCCCTAGGAGGTCATGATACAAGGTCAAGAAATGTCCAAAGGCTATGAATGAATGGAGGAAGGGTGAAGAGTAAGTCGCCTGCAACAAAAACTCAATTATACCAAGTGTAAATAAAAGCCAGGACCAATAAGTTAACCTCGCCATTGATCGCTGATGTGAAAGTTGTAGTTTTAAATACCAAGTGATTAGAAATTTAATATTAAAGCAATGTCAGATTTGGCCGAATGAATGTGTGTACCCGATAGGCTTAGGTAGAAAGATCCTCACAGGAGTGTCTAGTTGTTGTAGCCCTCAAATATACCTAAGGGGTTCTTAAGCCACCTTGGTACGAGAGGGAAATCTTCTCGAATGTTGTTTTCGGTGCACTACAACAATCAAGACAGCCAATAAGTTTGCTTAGTTGTTTCAAGGATTCTAGGTGGTCTCCAAGATAGGAGCATAGTCGGTAGTAGTGTTATCTAATGCGCAACCGTTCGACAGGAGCCCCTCTATATACCTCTAAGTACGACGAAGTGACTGTAGTCTTCTAATATACGTCGAGGTACGTGAGAGAACTACAAGCCCCAGGGATGCAACACTGACAAAATAACGACAACTCCTACGCTTATAGATGCCCGAATATGTCTCTTCTAAAACCCCCAGAAAATTTCCAAATATTTTAATTGAGTAATGCTTAAAATCACAAGATTAACATGTAAACCACTTATTTCATTTATGCCAATGAGTTACACAAGTGATTATAATGATTCAAAAGATTACTTGTGATTATTCCCAAGTTGAGATATCCAATATAGCAATGAGATCAATGAGTATGAAGCACTTCAAATCAATGAGATATATTTTTGCATTAAAATACCACAAAATTTCCTTAACAAGCAAGTTCTAATCTCATAATTTTCCACAAAAGTCACTTAGCAATAGACCATAGACTTGCTTAAAACATACATCAGATTAATGGGCTGTTATGTGAGACAAGAAATCAACACTCTTAACTTCTCAAATTTAGCCAATCAAATTAGATCTCCTTTTCCACAAACTAGAGATAAAGATGCAATTTAATCCCAATGTCTAAAAGGTGATTTTAAGAGATTTTTAGGGCACTTTTTAACACTTAACCAGATCTGAAATGTAATTTGCAGCGATGGTTAAACAGAGATATCAGATCTGAAAAGTCAAGTCAATCACCTCAAAGCAAACCCAAAACAGTCAAGAGGAAAGCCCCCAAATACTTAGCAATTTCTTCAACAAAGGGAGTATGATTTTAGAAGGTTTTGGACTCTTGGAGCACTTTAAGGAGTATAACCAGATCTAAAATATGAATCTGCAGCAGTGAAATCAGATTTAAAACCACTTCAAAATCCACTAGAAAGATTTAGAGACTAGCTAAGACACCCTAAGAATACTATCTAAGTGTTAGAAAGAAAGACTAGCTAAAACTAAGGCCTAAAACTTACTCAAATGCAAGCTGTCCTTACTGTTAATTTTCTGTATAAAAAGCCCTAATGGCTGCAGCTTTTAACCATGTCCCTACAAAAAATGGATCACTCAAAAGACAAACTAACTATCTAGAATGTTAGATCTAAGCATGGCCTACAAAACCCATGTGTTACTTTCCTAAAATTAGGTAGAAAAAGACTAGATCTAATAACCTAGGGTTACAAAAGTAAGAGGAGAAAAAGGTGAAAGAGGGTTTAGAGAGGCTAGAGGCCCCCAAAAAGTCGCCCCAAAGGCAAGATGGCTCGCCTTAAGGGTGTGAGTGTAGCCGTGAAGTCAAAATTTCAATTGAGTGCTTTTCTATGTTTCCCAATGCTAGTATTTGCTCTCTCCAATGTAGATTAGTGTCTTGTTCTCTTGGGTAATGGAGTCAAAAGAGGCTTGGAGAAGAACTAAAAGATGTTGAAGTAAATCTCCCTTGAAGGTTGTAGCTTGTCACTATCCTGCAAGAGGGTTAGAAGCAAAATCATTTAGCTCACAAGAGGTCTTCAAAAGAGTGGATATAACCTGCAAAAGGGTTGTTAGTTTTACCTAGTACCTGCAAGAGGGTTGTTATTTTTATCTAGTCCCTAATGCAAGAAAAAATATCCAAGAGATAAGCTTCAAGAGATGTAGTTTATTAGCTAGCTCTTGAAAATATTTCCTTCAGATCCAAAATTATTCAATGAACACTTAGAAGCAATATAAAGTAGATCTCACCAAAAAATTAGTTGAAGTAGATAGCATGAACATTCAAAAGAAAGATCCACCATAAAAGTATCTCTAAGCATCCATCACAAAACCCTCCAAGCAAAACACATCACATCAAGACACCAAGAGGAAAGCCATAGCGCACCATTGGAAAGAATATCATCATAGTATTGAGGAGTATCCACAAAAAAAGGATAGGTTTTCTCCTTTTTAGTTCCTTTTGATTCCCTAAATACTTATCGATGTGCCATCATTTAATGTTTGACAACTAACTTGATAAGAATAGTTAGAAAACATTGTTAACAAAGCACTGATTAGTGATAAGCAATGCCTAGTAGTTCTGAATCTTTTATGTCTTTTTTCTTGTGTGTGTGTGTGTGTATATATATATATATAGAGAGAGAGAGAGAGAGAGAGAGAGAGAGAGAGAGAGAGAGAGTATTTGTCATTTTCTTGCCATATCGAATCAAACCTTATCTGAAATTTTTTCCATATCTGCTATCCACCGCCTCTTTATCCATTTCAGTGCAACATAGAAATTTCCATATCTTTATTTTTTTATATTAGGGTCATTTATGTCTGAAGTTCCTTTTTGGACGTACATGTTTTAGTACATTTTTATGATATTTTATGGATCAATGTTGTTGTATGCTAGTACTCTATCTTCTTAAAGTGCGTTAACTGGCACTTGTGCATGGTATCCACATGTATACTTGACATGGCCATTTGAAATCGGYGCTTTATTGTAAGCACTGAATCTGATAGTGTTAATAAACAATATTAATCAAATCTCTGACAATAATCCACATTGATCACAAGCCTGTGCAATTTATGCAGTGAATCCTGGGAAAGGAGATGGTCATCCACACTGATCACAAGCCCGTGTAGTTCATGCAAATGCAGGGAAAGTTACAAAATGACTGCCATCAAATGTGGTCTACTTACCTACAATAGTTCCACTTGAACATCAAGTACATGAAGGGATGTACAAATCACATTGCAGATTGCCTCAATCGACCTCCAGTTGCAGTGTCGATTATAGTGCTCAACTCTTGGGGACACGAAACCTCTGGGTGGCCCTAGTTGGATAATAGCGACCTTGACTTTGTTGTTACCTATCGGACACTGGGCATAAGTAAATCGGTTTTAGACTTTCATCTCCAGGATGAACTTTTATGCCATCTAGGCCATCTCTATGTTCCTTTAAGAAAGCGTGAGAAGTTGATTTGGAAGGCGAATTACAATTGAGTGGCAAGGCACTTCGGTGTGGAAACGATAGTGGTAGTGCTGCAAAAGTACTTCTACTAGCCAAAGCTTTTGCAATATGTTAGCATGTGTATTAGATCCTGCACTACTTATGCAACTTGCCATCAAGAAGTTGGGGATGCCAATTGCTCTGCCTACCCTAGATAGATCTAGGGAGTCTATCTCCATGGACTACATGTTTGACATTCCTTCAACCAAGCATTGCAACAGCCGTGTATTTGTGGTTGTTGACAATAGAGGCCATTGATAAGCTTTTCTTCGAGCATGTTTAGGTTCATTTTGGGCTCCCATGGACCATTATTTTGGATAGGGAAAGTCAGTTCTTGAGTACTTTTTGGTCCATCTTGTGGTCAATAATCAATAATGGACACTAAGATGACCAAATTGATTATCTTGGCCC
>SNQJ01S0190952.1:0-18042 GCA_010110895.2 Picea sitchensis | reverse complement strand
GTCTAGTGATGGAATGATTATTGACCCCGAGAGGACCCAAGTCATCGCTAAACTTCCTCCACCTACCTCCAAAAAATCCATGCAGTCCTTCCTAGGCCAGATCAATTTCGTGAGATGATTTATCCCCAGTTTCTCCGAAATGGTCAGGCCTCTCCAGAACTTGATTAAGAAGGACACCCAATATCACTGGGGATCCACAAAAAACCAAGCTTTCAACGATATTAAGAAGGCCATAATAGACGCTCCGTCTCTCATGAGCCCTAATTTCTCTTAAGACTTTACACTCTATACTTTTGCCTCTGATCGTTCCTATGTCGCGGTCCTAACTCAGAAGAATGCCGAGAAAAATGAAGTACCCATCGCCTTTATGAGCTCTGCTTTCAAAGGTGCCAAACTTAACTACCCAGCAATCGATCGGCAAGACTATGTTGTCTTCAAGGAAGTTAATCATTTCCGGTCTTATCTTTTGAAGTCAAGGACGAAGGTCATTGTCCCTTACCCTGCCGTTAGGAATTTGTTAGTGCAAAGGGAGTTAGGAGAGAAAAGAGCCAACTGGGTCACCTCCTTGCAAGAATATGACTTAGATATCACCCCAGCTTAGATCATGAGAGGGAAAGGGTTGTGTAAGTTGGTAGTTGATTCAGAAACCGAACAACAAGAAGATAGTGATACGTCAGAACTAGAACAACAAGATCAGAATTCGATTTGTTGCGCATAGAACCTCGTGAGTCCTTGGTGTGACGATATTAGACACTGTCTTGAACATGAATCAGCACCCCATCACCTTGACCCAGCCAAAATAAGAGCGTTGAGACTAAGGTCTGCCTCCTTTCATCTAGTTAATGGTATACTGTTTCGTCAGAATTTTGACGGTGTACTGATGCGTTGTCTTGAAAAGGACAAAGCAGAAAAAGTCTTGCTTGAGTTGCATGCAGGAGAAGTTGGTGGTCACTTTGGTGGCGATACCACTGCTCATAAGGTTTTAAGAGTCGGTTATTACTGGCCAACGCTTTTTAGATATGTCCATGCCGTGTGCCGTAAATGTATCATTTGTCAGAAAGCATCAGGGAGGTTGCAAAAACCAGCCTTCCAATTGCAACCCGTCAGAGTCGATTCTCCTTTCCAGCAATGGGGCCTTGATATCATTGGTCCTATTAACCCTCCATCCTCACAACAACAAAAGTACATTGTGACAGCCACTGATTACTTTACTCGATGGACTGAAGCCTCCACTCTAATAACTGTTAACACAAGTCAGGTGATCACTTTTCTAAACTCGAATATCATCACTCATTTTGGTATCCCTGATTGTCTAGTCTTTGATAATGCTTCATACTTTTCTTCTCTTGAGATGAGTGAGTTAGCCTTAGAAAAGGGAATAAAGCTAAAGTATTCTGCTAGTTACTACCCCCAGGGCAACGGCTTAGCAAAATCAACCAACAAAAACTTGATCAAGATTATCAAGAGAACCGTGGCTGAAAATCACAAGAACTGGCACAACGCACTTCTTAATGCACTGTGGGCTAATAGAGTAACACCCAAAGATGCTATAGGTAATTCCCCTTTTTTTCTGGTTTATGGCAGAGAAGCCATTTTGCCACCTCATATTCTTCTTCCTTAACTTCAATTGTTACAAAAAGTTCAAGAAGAAGATTGTCCCCCTTTAGAAAGCCGTATTAACGCTTTGATGAAGTTAGAAGAAGTAAGAACCCAAGCTAAACGTAAACTAGACCAACATCGACAACTGATTAAAAGCTGGTTCAATTCTAACTCTGCTTCTGATAGGAATTTTGAAGAAGGCGATCTCGTCTTAAAGTGGGATAAACCACACAAAGGGAAGGGTGAACATACCAAGTTTCAAAATTTGTGGCTTGGGCCATTTTTTATTGCTGAAAAGTTGGGTCCTAGTTCCTTTCAATTACAGAATCTTGAAGGGCAGCTTGACACCTACCCGGTGAATGGCCAAGCCCTGAAAAGATACTTCGCTTGATTTCTGCCCTTGTATATTATGTAAATATTTCTTTTGTTTGCATTCTTTTCGTTTGTTTCTTGTTCTGATTTTGATTTGATTGAATCAATTTTGTGTGTTTTATGAAACGTATGCATGCCTGTACACTGAGCCATCAGACAAAGACCATGGGAAAATCTCTTCGCTGAAATAACTTCTGAAAGACTGTACGAACATCAGTGATATATTTCTAAAAATGATATTCATGATTGGAAAATTTTGTTTGAAAGAAGTTTACTAATTTCAATCTCTGAGTAAAGTTTGTCATGATCATTTTTATCTTTTTACGCTGTCCCTTTTCCGTAAAGGAATGACTCAAAAGGATGTCTCCCCGTCATAGCAAGTTATTTTAGAAATAAAACATTTTTGGAGCTGAATAAATGACAGTACTAAAAAATTCTGATGAGGTCTGAAAAAATATGATAAGCTATCAAGATTTTTCAGCGTCACCCCACTCAGCTATCCACAAAACAAAATAAAAATAAGAGCCGTGGGAAGTGTTTGTAAAACCGCCGGGATACTGAACAGGTCCGCTGGCAGTGGGTAAATGCAAGCATGGTGCCAAGACAACTTCGCCGGGGTACTGAACAGGCCTGCTGGCAGCGAAGCAATGTCGGGTAAATGAAAATCTGTAAAAAATTATAAGATACCTCTTAAAAAGTCCTTTACTCTAATCTAGAACTTCTTGACAGTATGCGGACGTCCGAGTGGGTTAAATGGAAACCCTATCGAGGCTATGGACGCCTGCTGGAAACAGTGGCCATACCAACAGTATTGAAGATTTTATCATTAACATCGTGGCTTTCTGATCTTAAGACTGTTATTAGTTTGTATCTTTTAAAACATTGCTGGAAAAGATAGTAAATGATGATGTTTGTACGATTTTCTGGTGGTTGTTTTTGAGTTGAATTTTTCTTTTCTGTCCTAATCTGAATTTGTTTCTTTCGACAGAGATAATTGCTTCTCCTAGTGTGTCTCCATTGTTGGCATCCAATTCAATTTTTTCAATTGCCCTTAAAGATGCCTACACCTATGTCTCTTGAACTTCAAATTTTTGTCGCATCTTGCAAACAAAAAACATTTTTATTTCATGCGACATTTGCAATTGGTTTCGATTTATTTTTTCACGACTGAAAGTGTGAAAACTCCTCCATCGTTATGTGGATTTTCATGATTTGCTCATTGATATGCTGATTGGTACTTACCTTTGGTTTATTTTCAAAACTATGTCCATTTTCCTATTATCGCTTTGATCGCGCAACTTGAATTTGATTTAATTGATAAAGCTTTGAGCATGCAAATTTATGATTTATACTTGATTATATAAGGTTCATGGTGGATTAAAGGTTTTTATATAATGTGATCCTTATGATTTTAAATCTTTTGGATTAATCGATTTTGTCTATTGTCACCTTGTTTTGAAAAACTTTGATTAAAACATTGGATTATGTAACAAGCGCATGAGTTTTATTTCTTGTTGAATGGCAATGTTTGAGATTTTACATAGGCGCTTTGATTAAACTTTTGGATTTTGCAATGACATTGGTTTGAATTATTACAGGCGCATACTTAAACTATGGGTTTGTTTTTACGTTGAACGATCATGGTTTCAAACTATACATTGGCACATTGATATAACTGTCCATCGTTTAAACCTTGGGTTGGCCGAATAATGTTAATGTTGGTTATGATTGATTGAACAGGGATGGTACTGTGCCATTAATGTTTTGCATGGCAGTGATAATCCCACCACCCTTGCACACATACATTGATTCTTTCCCCTTTGCGTGCTTGCAGCTGTTAGCCATAACGATTTCTTCCCCTGTGTATTGTATTGTTCAAACCCTACCATGCACACAAGCCATGGCTCCAGTCGTAAGGTCCGAGCCCAACGGTTGCCAAGCATTTCTTGTGTTCGATGGCGCTTATAGCGACCTGGAGGAATTCAGATGGCTCCCGTTCATACGAAGATTCGATGGTTACAACCCTAACGTGGCTCGACAATTTGCGTTAACCTTCGATGGCTGCCGAGCCAAGGTTGGGGAGGTGCAGCTGGAAATTAATGAGCAATTTCTTAGTTTGGCTACTAGTCTGCCTGCTACTGGACAGAAGTGGTCGAAAATTTGCAAGGTGAGAGATGTCCCGTGGACATTGTTTTTCCGATCTCGGATAGTGAACTCCTGTGACAAAGGATTGCCCACAAATATGCTAAAACAACGCTGGCATGACCTGCTAATGATAATCAAGTAGTTCATTACTTGCGAGGGCAGGTATGGGTTCGTTTTCTTGTTTCGCCTTCGTCTATTGATGGTTTTTATAGGATACGAGCTTAATATGCCTCACTACCTGCATAGGAGTCTGTTTAAGATGGCTAAAAGGTACAAACGCAACCAGGCCGATACCAGCCTCTTCCATTATGGGTTAATTAAAATGCTTATGGTTTATGAGTTGGGATTACGTCGTGACTGTTGGAGTGATTTTCTCAGTCGTAATGGCTTTGAAGACTCAAGCCCACCACAGGTTGATAAACCTATGGTAACCGAAGGCAAGTTGGTACCACCTGTGCCTTATAGTGCTCTCTTACCCAAACCCCTACTCGATTCACCTATGGACCTACCCAATTCTGTGACCCAGCATGTGGAAATTCCTAAACCCGTAGCCAAAAAGCCTAAAGCTAAAACTGGTGTAAATTCTAAAGGCAGGAAAAACATCCGGTTAATCTCTCGCATGGCTAGAAATAAACCGAGACCCCCTATTAACCCAGAGCCTATCATAGTCAGTGAAGATTTTGATTCAAAGATTGAACGTTTCCTTGCAAACGATTATCCCTACTCAGAAGGTCTGAGTGACAAACCCTCATACGACTTTGTCAAAAACCTACCACCTTGTTTGTGGGATGATCCCAATTTTCCAGCCATTGAAATGCCTCGTGGAACCCTCGGTGACTCGTCGAAACCCTCTCCTGCTCAACCAGCTGCTCCACCATGCGATCAGTGTGTCTTATGGTTGGAAAGATACTACTTAGATGTGCCGATGTTGCAATCCAGAATTCATGCTCTGGAAGATCAAGTGGTAAAACTCACCGGTCACAATGCGAAGGTGCAACCCACTGACAAGAAACAACGAACAATAGGTTCAATTCTATTCAAGAATGTCGAGTCGGCTACAACAATTGTCAATTCGAAATTGGCATAGCCCGAGCAACCTCGCTGGTATGATTTTCCCCTGTTTATATGTGACACATTCATAAGCTCTGTTTACAGCGTGGATTGGTGATGACACATAAGCATGCATTGCTGTATATAATTTAGTTTTGATAAATCAAATTTCGTTATCGTTTTAGTTTTGATTTGATCCTATTAATCATAATGTGGATTTGATTATTGAATGTTCTGTTGCATCTATTATAGACACAAACTGTTTTGCATTTCAAATTTTGAAACACGATCTATGTTTTGATCCGAATTTGTTATGATGCACATAATGGGTAAACGATGGTTATCTGTTACAATTTTGTTTACATATGACTTTGACCAGCTTGGATGCAGTTTGGATTATGTTTAAAAAAGGTTTTGTTTTATATTTACCTAAATCATGTATTGATACAAATCGTAACAGTCATGCAAGTCCCAGCTAGTCAATTCGTTGTGACCCGTCGACCCTGTTCTCTTTTGAATGGAAATGACAATGGATATTAGGTTATGAATGGATTTGTAAAACGGAAATGATCATACCCAGGATGACGAGTTGTTCTATATTTGATTCAAACCCAATTTTATTTGATTGCTACCCAGCTTATGGTTATCAATGTTGATTGAATTTTGACTGTGTAACGCCCAACAATATAAATCTATGGAAAAGATGGTTAATACTATTATGCACTTTTCATTTTGACTGTATCGTAACAACCTTTCATATCGGTATTTGATTGAAACGACATGAACTTTATGTATATTGTTACAGCTGTAACAAATCTATTTTGTGTTCAATTGTATCGATTATAATTATGTTGTGGCATATCATATCTTATATGATTACGATTCTGTTCGATTATGGTTGTATTGATTACAATTACATCATATCATTATACGATTTGATTCACTGCTTAATTTCATTTAATACGAAACAGGCTTGTCAAGATTTGACCATGTTTTATGGTAATTGAAAACAGAGCATTCTTTACTCTGTTTCGATTGCATTCATTTTGATATTGTTTAATTTGAATGATAGTTTCACTTGAATCATTGGTAATTCATTTTTTGATGATTAATAAAAGATGATTAGATTTGATTTCATTTGATTTCTATCTGGTCTTGTATGCTATTCTTGACTAGCTACAGAATCAGAAGATTTTGTAGCTAAGTCTGTGGAATAATTTTTTTATTGTTTTCTTAATGAAATATCTTTCTAATTGGATATTTGTGTTCTATTGCAGGTAAATTCGAATTGGCAGTAGATATTATGAGCAGTTAGGGGATGTTTCAAAGATTTCACTTGCATTTTATTTTCTTAGTTTAGAAGATTTTGGGGATTTTTCCCAGATTATGTAATACATTTTGATATTATCCACAAGGAAGTTTTACCTTGTGAAGAGACCTATAAATACTTATGATTTTTGTAATAATCATCATCCTCATTCGTGGGAGAACAAGGATATGGAGTTCTGATACAGATTGGAGCAGAATTGATTTTTTGTCACAGCTTTAGCTTCTCAATATATCAACTTTTTGTTTCATGTTTTGTATATCACTTTGTTTATGGTTTATGACTACTTTAGCTATCTAAATCAAATACAAATGATATAATTTTATTACTGTTATCCATATATTGTTTCTTCCAAATAGATAAAAGACATAACGATTGTTAATTCAGTTTGTGAATGACTGGTTTATCTTCTTCATAAATTGAATTGTTATACATAAGTCCTTGCATAACAGGTTTCCCTTATTGCAGGAATTTATAATCATAAGATTGTTATGATTTTATTTTATGTCTTGTTTGTCCTGTAAAACACTTCAAGGAGCAGCACAGCCTATCGTTTACGAGAAGCTATTGAACCAATTCGGTGTGAGTTTCCTCCTCCGACCAGCTTAGAAGTCGTCATACACAGGGCAGACTTGGAGCGTTTCCAAGTCAATTAGTTTTTTGTTTACTGTTTTCATTAAGTAGTTTAATTCATATATAATCGTAATTAGATTTATATTAGATTGTTTAATTTCAGTAAATATATTAGATTGTTTAATTTAAGTAATGTTTATTTCTTTTTCATAAAATATAAAAATAAAAAAAAGAGATTCTTGGCCGTCTTAGGGCAGAAAACACATGAGTTTTGCAGGTTTTAATTAAATATGTAGATTGTTTATAATGTATATTTGTGAATAATTAATATTGTAGCTGATAATTAGGTAGTTGATTTGAGTTATTACAATAGTAATTAGTGGATTGTATATAATAATTAGAATAGTTATATTTAGTTTTAGTTTAATTTTAGTTTGTTTTATTAGTTTTATTTAGTTTAGATTGTTTAGATTACTTAGCTCAGATCAATTCTCTCTTTGGTTTTCTTGAAAGACCTTAGAGCGGCCAACGGAGCCGTTAAACTCATCAGGGTGGTCCATTCCAAACGGCTTGGGTTATTTAGACAACCCCGGACCGGTTCCACTCTCCCAATTGACGGACGGTCAATTTCTCCCGTCAACAAGGTGTCAAGGGAGAAATAAAAATGCTATCAAAACCAACTTCCCTTATGCCCTTTGCAGTGAGTTCGATCATTATACTCATCATTGCCCCCAAATCGCTAATTTTAAATGGCTGAAAGACTCAGGTAGTCTACCACATCCTCCAGCACCACCTGCCCCTCAGCAAGCCCCACAAAAATACGTGCAACAACTCCCCCTAGTCATGATGAAAAACCCCATTCCACACTAAGGTGTGATGAACACCCAACAAGAGATACCACCTACCCCACCTCAGTTGGGACAGTACCTCAATCCAAACAATCCAGCAGATCACACAATCCTCCTCACCAGTGAGGAATAAATCCTTTTGCAAACACATAATCGTCAGTATCATGCACCCAATGAGTCTCCTCCCATTCCTCCAGAAACAATCCCCACACCAACGGGACCCCTGTTGGTGATCCCTCGCCCTAACGTAGAACCACCTCTTCACATCCATTGCATCCCATTGTGCAGGAATGTCCACAACCCACAGGCTAGAGCAGCTCATAATTACAGTTTGGTTGATGACTTAGCACAATCCCCAGCTGCGATGTCAGTCTTAGAACTCCTTCTGACTTGTCCCACTCAGCGGAAATCATTACTTTCCACCTTAGGGGAAGTCGACCCCATAGATACTCGACTCATCACATTTGATCTCGATAGTGGAGAACCTCGCCTTCCCTCTCTGATCGCTTTTCAAATCCCAGTAAAAATTCAGAACATCACAGTTCATCGGTGCATCATCGATGAAGGCACATCCACATGCATTATGTCCAAATCAGTATGGCAGAAACTTGGTTCACCCAAACTCATTCCATCTGCTATTACCTTATGAGCTTATGATGGACGACCATCGTCTCCTGAAGGGCTCTTACAAAATGTCCCCATAGAACTTGGGGGAAATACTATTCTCATCGACATTGAATTTATCGACGCCCCACTTGATTATAATATCTTATTCAGTCGTAGCTACATGTACGCTATGAAGGCAGTTGCCTCTTCTGTCTTTCGAACAACGATGTTCATCCATAATGGGAAGATCATTACCATTGACCAAGTCTCCCATTATGAGCCTAACCCTTTTGCCAACATCGATAACATTCTCCCCCTCATCCACACAAGTCATGATGCATACCCACTCATCGAAATGGGTCGCGGAATTTTCAAAGACCCATCATTGTTAGGAACTTACCATGGTGCCCCACCACTCTTTCATCCATCTAATCAAGTATGCATCGTATCATCCAACATAACTGACATAGAGGATACCCTTCCTCCTCGAGAGGCTTCTATCATACCTAACATCCCACTAGTCCCAGAGCTCCCCCCTCACGAGCTTCCGACGAATTCGTCGACTTCACCAGTCCACAACTTCACCACTCCCCAAGGACATATCCCAGTTTGGGAGACAGTTCCCCAAGCCATAACTCAAATCCTCTTCTTTTACCCTCCACCCGACGTACAAGCTTTCCAAGTAGCCGCAACACTTACCCTCCCTAATATGGTGTTAGCAATTCTAGTTTGGTATTTACATCCACCCGAGATGGTCCCTCGACCATGCCTTCCCCCCCAAATGGAAGGAATCCCAATGACGATTCCCATACTCACTCCCACCATACCCTGTCCAACCCCACTCACTAACCTCCCTGCCACAGTTGGGGGCAGGAGAAAGAAGAAGGAGCCCACAACTCCACTTCCCCCATGCATCCAACCCCTTTGCACGCTATGTGAGAAAGATGGACACCAAACCAATAACTGCCCATCTCTACTGAAGTTACGAAACTTGATTCCACTAAATCAAACTCCATCAACACTCGCCACTGTAGAAAGTACTACCACTACCACCCCTCACTCAAGTAGTAAAGGGTTGTGAACCAAATTCGCTTGCGCTATATGTTCATAATATGGCCATTATACCCACCATTGCTTAGCACTGCCTTTCTTTTGGTAGACATTAGCCACAGTACGCCAAAGCTTCAAGAATGAACCTAATCCAACTACATCACGACAATCCCTGAGCCACTTTTTATCCTTAGCCCCCGTGGCACCATTTTTTTCATACCCCGTCCAGGTACACATGCTCATGTTCAAAGTTATCAAATAAATGATCGTATGTTCGATTCTCTTCAGATATTGTTCACGTCAGATATTTGGTTTTCATGTGTGCAGGTATTTGGTCATCATACATCAACGCAACCCCTTCAGGTATATAATCAACACTGGCATGCAATCATTCCCTCTGAATATCACTTGCATCTCCAGTCAAACCCTCTGACATTTAACTCTAGGATCCCCATCTCCGGATCTGCAGTACCAACACCTCCATTTGCATCTTTGGTACTGTCACCCGGTAGCACTCTCCCTCACATGAGTTGTCCCATTCATAGCACCCTTTTTGTGCTTTGACACTCATGCTGTTTTTTTTCAAACCTTTAGGGATGGGAGTCCCGATAGTCTTACATCATGTCGTGAATCAAATGCATACTCCTTCTCCTCATTTTTCTAGCTTTCCCACTGGACTCCCAGATTATCTCTTCAAGGTTCTATTTTGACTGCACCTCCACAGTATCATGACCCTCCATTTCATCCACAATCAGCTTGCCCCTCTGCAAATTTCCCTTCATTTCACCTACCTCATACAGAAACCCACCCATGGGGCCCCCACCCTCCACCAGTTCTCCAAGAAAATGGCACCCTCACCATCCCAACCATATTACATTGGGGCACTCGTTTCTATATTTGTACACTCATCCCAACTTATTCTTTATTTATTGTACAAACGCCTTTGTTTCTAGCATTTACATTACCTTTTTGTCGTCACCTTTGGCGACCTTCTTCCCTTTTTTGGCAAACACAACCCATGCCTCCCTTTGGTTGGGGAATCCCTTATCATCTACCCTTGTTGACATCATCCATATACTCCGAGTATCCCACTAGCCACTTACCTCTTCCCTCTGAGTTTGTTCACTTTGTCCCGCCTCTGGCACAACTTATCCCACGTCTTGTTGTCCCCTTGACACTCGACTTAGTTGAATGGTTGTGGCCACTTATACTTTGCATATAACCCCAACCAAGGGTAGTTTTGAGTCTTCATACATCTTGAATTCGACCATGTACCCCCTCTAATTCATCATCTCACCTAGTAGATTTCACGAAGCCCTTTGCTTCTGGGAGTCATGTCCCCCTTTTGTCGACATCAACACAGTTTTTCAGAAGGGCGACAGTATCTTGACTCTCATTACCTTTCTAATGAGAGATCTCAGATGGCACAGGGGGAATTACAATTGCTCCCTGCTATCATTGACCCCCGAAACATTCGACTTCAACACTTTCTCATGTTATGGTGGTTCTTACTTTGTGACTATTGCAGTTATTTCTTATATTTGTCGAAGACCTCTGAACTGGGTTGGGCTATCAATGCCTACGGAATCTGTGATATTTCTTACAGATATCACTGCTTAATGTTCAAAGTATGTTCCTCCATAGAATTGTTTTCTGCCTTTATCACGACTTCCCCCGAGGGCCCTGCAGTTGTCTACATCAACACATCATTCCTCTTTTGAGTTACATGACACGAGCATGGGGCATGCCCACCTTGTTTGTACACAGTTTATTTTTACACACCTTATGGAAGGTTGGGTTCTACAGGTTCCCTTCTCCCTCCAATGGGTAACTCTCGACAATCCCACTATCTCTCTCTCTTACAACGACACTCTCATTTGAAGAAACATTGATGGATTTCGGCTATACATATGCTCCTAACCTCATCCATCAGGGGGCATCTATTATCACTGAAATTGCGTCCGTAAATGGTTACAAGAATTCAGCATCACCAAATAGTTATGAGGTCACCCATGGACCAAAATTATCACAAAAGCATTTCCAAAGGGTCAAAAAATATACAACCAGTGACAAAATTAAAGGGTGCTATGAATACATAGGGCGTGCGCGCACATGTGCAAAATAGAAACACAGGAATCGTGCACATGCGCTCGATGCACGACTGTTTGTCGCAAAAAGCCGCGCACCTGAGAAACGACACATATATGAGAGTGGTTGGCCTCCCACCCACTTCTGGTTTAGCTTCTAAGTTGATTTGACACTCAAATCTCTACTAGAATCGACTGGGTGGCTGGTCAAAGACCTAGAAATGCCCTAATTAGCCTCTTTACACACTACAAACTAGTTGGACAATACCGCAAAGAAATGATATAAAACGGCCATGGATGCACTTCATTTTTGAAGGAATTCAATAGCAAAGTTATGCTGCCACTATTCTCTCGAGGAATCCTCTATTCTCATCAAGAGTATACTAGCATCATTGCATTGGGCAATCCATCTCACCCCTTGAGTGGATTAGCAAAGAATTATTTCACCATTTTCATTTTCAAAGTTGTAAGAAGAGCTTATTTGTGGGGTTCCAAGAGCCCTCCCTTGGAGGAAGAAAGGACTCATAGTCCTCTTTCTTATTGGTGTTTTCTTTCACTAATATCAACCTTACCATTGGTGACATGGGTCTTATTGTTTCTTTTGTCCTTATGTCCCTATGTTCATTAGTTTAGTTGTTGTTTTATTTCTTAGTTGCTCTTTTATATTTCTTTCTCTAACCCTTTCCCTTACAGTTGTCCTTCTTAGCAAACCCAACTAAGCTTGCAAGAACCTCTATTTTTCTCACTAAGGTGATGAAAGAGGCACAACACAAAGATTTCCCCGGAGTCCACAATCTATCACCACCTGTCCCTCTGGATATGGTGGTCTAGATTCACTTCGGCTCTTTAGGGTTTGAGAATCTCAACTTTCAACTGAAAACCCTCGAATATATTCCTTTGAAGTCCGTGATCCATCACCATGTATGCCTCTGGATCTGGTAGTCTAAATTCACCTCCTAGTGATGGATGTCCTCAAATTACTTGGGAATTCGGAACTTTGGTAAGTTCCCTTCTCCTGCGTGTGCCAAGTGCTAAGGTTCATGCACCTTGCTTAGATTATATGGTTGTCAATCCTTGGTATTGTGATCCAATGGCCACTATCTCTCCTCCTCTTCAGCTTCTGAGTTACTCTGACTTAGAATATTTTCTAAGTGCTCGAAGGATTCGACCTTTTCTCCTCCTACAGGCCTGTCTCTTGGATTTCATTTGCACTCTTGAAAATGCTATCTCTTCTAAGCTTGATATCATTGAATACTACTCCATCCCACGTGCTCCTTGTGTTTCAATGATTGCATCAAACTTAGATTGAAGGTCAACGATGATCGACAGTTCACATAAATTGTGGGGCCCCAACATGCGTACTCTTTACTAGAGAGTTCGACCTCCACAATCTAGAAAGTGCTTGCTCAATTCTAGTTTAACTGGGATCATTGATCTTCCAACCCATCGCGATCAACAAAAACAATGAATTACAGGCTGCAAACTAGCACGTCTGCTATTTTCACCTTTGTGCTCCGCAGTGATTCCCCACCCCCGATCTTCATTCATAGATCAACAATTCATAGAAATTGCGGGGTTCAACTTGATGATTGCATAATTTGACATATCGGAGCCTCAAGCTCCAAGGTTCCTAGACCCAGTTCACGTGGAGCTTCATATAACTCTAAGGCTATAATTCCCACTCTTAGTCGGGTTTTTGGTTCAGGGAATAGGTGCAAGTTTAGAGTCTCCTAAACTACTGGTCTGAAGGGAACACCTTCCCAACTCGCAAAGATTTAAGCTCTGAATCAAGGCAAAGTAATTTGTGAGGTTACCAAAATGGTAGCTATGCCTAGAGGCTTTCTCTGACTCCAGAATGGTGATGTAAATTCCTGTGGAAAACGCCTTCGAGTGATTAAACTGGGATGTATGGAAATTTAAGAAGAAATATAGGTTCTCAAGGGAACAAACGTATACTCATAACTTAATCATTTAATACATAGAAAGAACCCCTTATAGACATGTAAATACTTGCATGCATTCATTATTTATAATTCAAAGCATAAGGAAAGAAAACACTTATCAGAACCATAGAGTGTGATGTGACTACTAAAAGGGGTGCTCGTTTCCACCCAACCATAGGCTCAATCACTCCCAATGGATTTATCACTGGCCAACCCCGAGATTAAGCCACAATGCTTTGAGATTCAATCTCTTACTTCCAGCTCAATGAAAGTTAGAGATGAAGGTTACTCTCCTTCTTCCAATACAGAAATAGATAAGGACGAAGGTTACTCTCCTTCTCCTAGTTCAATCTCTATTTTTGTGATCAAAACTCACTGCTCCTCTTTCATTCCTTCCTCGGAACTGAGATTTTCCTCTCTCATCTCTGCATTTTTCCCTCCCAGGTCTTCCTCTTCCCATCACACTTCCTTTCTTGCCTTCCTCAACAATATTGTGTGTGGCTTGAAATCCCAGTTTGTGGTTAAGTCTGGAAGCCTTACGGATGGGTGGTCTACCCCATCCCCTCATTAACTCTTGAGGAGGTCTTCCCACCTACCAATCCGGCTGTAATTCGTTCCTGGGTCAGAGGGTTGTTCTAATCTGAGCAATTAATTCCAGCATGGTACTGGTTCGGTTGAGGTTAACACAACCATTCTGGGTCCCCTCTACCACCTTTCATAGCATTTGTGGTTTTCTCTTATTAAATCCCCTCTTTCAGCAGTCATGCATCACATAACCATTTTCTCTTAAAATAACATAATTTACATTCATCGACCTTTTGTACAAAGGTCCATTAAATCTAACATTCACACTTTTAAGTTTTCCATAGTTCCTTGGCTCATATAGTTATATTTACAGACTAGGGGAAACAGGGTGTTACAACAATCATTTCTTGACATGTGGCACCATCCATGTCACCCTCTCAATCCCTTTGGTGGGATATCAACAATCTATATATCCTTTGGGAGTTCCTCTGATTCATGGCAGATCAACGGTCCATATATGTTCTCGGAGCTCCTCCGTCCATAGCAGATCAACAGTCCATATCTACCCTCAAAGTCCCTCCTTCGGAGTGAATTTCCTCTAGGACTACAAATGACTCTGAATGGTACCCTGTGAAGAAAAACTAGGATCTATTGTCTCACCAAATCGACAACTGAAATTAAATCCTACTCCTACATCATCTAAATGTCCATATCTAATTGTCACACCAAATCAACAACCACAATCCTTCGAGGAAAAACAAGATTTTATAGGGATCTATGAGAGATATTTGATCTCACCTCTACACCAATCAACACTTTTTGTTTTTTCGAATGGATTATTTCAATAGATCAAGGTTCCACGTTACCTCCCAGGGGTTCAGTTTCGATGGAATTTCGTAAGTCCCAACACTTGGTTTCTTCTGGAAACAATACCTCTCCTAAAAAAGGGATGTGATTTATCCTCCCCTTCAGATCAACAATGGTAATTTATCCCCAACTCTACACTGGTTCCTTGAGTGGTTAACACCCAGCTTAAAGACTTATCCAATTCCAAAGTTCTTCCAGGTTCTTTATAAAGGTTTACTAGGCCTTCATGGCTCTCTCATTTTCTCCAAACAACATTAAGGTTGTCCCTTTCACCATTTAAATCGGGGTTCTCGTCTCATGTAACCCTTCATTGCAAGATAGGAGGTTTCACACAAATTTAAGGTTCTATGTTCACTCAGAGGTCTTCCTCGGACACTGGGTATTCTGATTACCTAACTCAAGGTTCCTTTATCCACTCTTTCTAACTAGGGTTTAAACCATGTGACCATTCTAGGACATCGAGTCCTAGATTGCTCCACATCCAGGAGATAAATATGATTTTATTACACTTCTTCGGCCTCCTCAGACCACTATTATAGTTAATGTGTCATTCCTTCTAGGAGGAGGGTTACAATGCTTCCTTCCTTTCACATGAGACCATTATGACTGTCGTGTTATTGTCTAAATGGGATACAAAAAAATAAAATACTTCGACCTTCTTATAGGTCCACCACTATCCAAGTGCACATAATTGAAAATGGAACATGATTATATGCAAGTAACATACTTGTACATTTAGGTATACAATGAAGGAAGAAATTATTCATTTACCAAATTTCATAGAGATACTTATTTGTTACAAATTTTATCCATCCAACTAACTGTGGGTGTTTTCCTTTCCACCCAACCAGAGGCTCTGCATGCTCAGACACTTCGGTTGCACGCCACCCCCATGCCAAGACATAACACCATCAAGGAATTGTATACACTTACTCATGAATTCTCTTGTAGTAGCTCTAATTCCTTGAAGCCCCAAAACACATCCCTTCTCTTTTCCAAATGTGAACCTCTCTTTGTTTTCCCTGGTGCATTCTTCTCTTGCATGCCCCACATAGGAAATTTATTGACTTGTCTTCTTCCTTCTGCCAAAAGGAACTTCTTGGGTCAATCCTAGACTGAAAAATTGGTACTATGTTGTACCTTTGGATGGAATCCTTTGTTGTCCTAGCCATATTTTCCATATCTACATTCATTGAGGGTGGTTGGTTGTTCAACTACCAACCCCTTACCATTAATTGTTTGACTTCAATTGTGATTTAGAGTAAGTATGATCACTTACTTCATATTATTCACCAAGGTGGCTTAGGGTATTTACATATGAACTCTCTTCCTACCCCTCACTAATACCTCTCATGTTATCATGGCCAATACTGAAGGCTTCACCCCTCAATCAGTTGTTTTCATTTTCGATGGATCATTAATACATGTACATTATTTGCATGCCATTTCATGGAAATCATTAAACATGATTAATTACATATTGGGGGAAATAAGGGTGTTACAATTGACCTTTGAATACTTTCATGCTTTACCTTTGAACAAAAGAAGCATGGGAAGTCATCATTTTCCTTGTAGATCCCAATTAGATCCACCTTCACAACCGTTTCTCATCGATTATTTTATGAGTGAAATCAATGGGATAATTCATTCCAATCATGAAGTCAATTAAATAATCCTTATCAACCTTTGGATGTATCATATTTGTGGAAGTGATACCCAACCTTGGCTTTATTTGGGCCTTCTGCTTCACGAGTGTAATCTTACCTTGGTTCCAAATCAAGGAGTGATCAAGATTCTTTTTTATACCCATGTGATTTTTAATGAATCCATGTTTTGGTTTATAACCAAGCAAAGGAAGGTTTCAATATGATGATGACCTCATTGAGTGGTTTCACTAGATATTTGACTTTACCTAGTAGCCACAGTCCTTACTTAGCTACCAGGGTTAGGATGAATAAATCTCCCTGAGTAGTTATGTAGGATGCATGTTTTTTTTCCATGCATTTTCTTTCCTTCATTTGTGTGTTTATTTTCACACATTACCTAATTTATTGCTTGATGCATTTTATTTTTATTAGAGTAATTCCTTACATATTTTATCAAATTACATTTCCTTGTTTAAACTTAGTAAAAATTCGTATTTATGCAAAGTAGTATTTTACTCACCAGGGTGGTAGATTTTCCCCTACTAATGCCTTTTCCAACTTAGATGATATGTAGATCACATGTTTATGAGAGATTATGGAGTTCTCATACACTGTAGCATTAGAGTCATGTCCCCGAGTAGGAGATAGATGTTACCCCCTAAGTGGTGACAACTTCATAGGTACCCTCATAGGGGTGTCATGTTGTTGTTTTCATGATCTATATTGCTTATATTCTCTATAATCATATAGTTTTTCTCATTATATCCATCAAATGTATGATCGTGGTAGTTCAGTTGAGGTATATATAATCCTCCTCCCTCACTCCTTAAATGATAAATACACTATGGATTGTACATTGTGGTTTCACTATGATCTATCTGAAAAGTTTCTTCATACTTGTGAAGACTAGGGCCCAATGCTTGATAAAAATTTCAATAAAACATACAATAGAAGATACACTCTTTAGATTACAAGAATGATTAACCTATTACTTCTATTTATTATCTAAAAAAATACAAATTATATTATTAATAAATCATCATGTCTTTCATTGAAATTTGAAACATACTTCACAAATGATGAGACATGTGGAATAGAAGAAAGAGCATCACCATCAAACATTAGAATATTTTTCCCATTTTAGAGGGACCGTGTTTGTGTATCCCATAATATCCTTAATATTAAGAGGAGAATACATTTCATGAAGATACCATAATGCCATATTTGTTATAATCTTGATCATTTTCCATTAATTTTTAATTTAAAAATTAAAATAATACCTATTTAAATCTTCAAATTATTTTTTTATAATATTATAATAAATATTAAATTACATTTCAAAAATATGTATTTTTTAATAATATGATCTTTTAAATTTTATACACCTACACAATAGTTAAAACC
>SNQJ01S0190951.1:0-18042 GCA_010110895.2 Picea sitchensis | reverse complement strand
TCCAAGTAGGATTTTTTGGAGGCTTATTTTGTGTAGAAGTTCCCTTTTTGGGTGGCATGTTGGCCAAGTATCACTTTTGAACCTTGATTTTGAGGTGGTTCTGCTAGACAATATTTCTTTTGCTGTATCTCCCAAGTTTTGGCCCTTCTGGGTATGAAACTTTATTTTATGTAGTTCTCTGATATTTTTTCTCTGCAATGCCACAGGTCTGATCAAAATTGGATGTGCCAAGTGGAATTTACGATAACTTCCCCACAACTTGCCAATTTTTGGTCTTTCTAGGAGATCTCACTTGTATATCATGCCCCGCACAAAATATTGATATAAAATTCTGAAACTCACACCAGAAATACTACAAACTGTCCATGATCCAATGAGACCAGTCCCACTCAATTTGGATACTCTGGGAAGAATTTATGATTGTTTTACCTGGAACACCTTCTTGAGACTAGTCAATAGGACTAGTTAGATACCCTATCTTACACAATGTGTATCTAAAAATTTAAGATGAACCAGAAGTAAATTTTTTACCATAGATACCTTACTAATTTTTGTAAACAGCCTCTAGATTTCAGGGTCTGAAATGTTAAAGAAACATTTTTATAGTGAAAATTCCGCAATGACTCAGTTCAAGATTATTCCAGAACCCTATCTTGTACAGGCTGTATCTCCGAACATATAAGGCCTCAGGAGATGAATTTTGAAACCAACATACCTTGATCTGTCTACTAAATATCATCCAAGAAGTTCCTTCTGAAACGTTGTAGAAAACAATTTATAGTGAAAATGCCAAGGTGTCTCAGATGTAGCAGTGAAACCCCAAGACCTTGAGCTCTGATACCATATGTTAAGAACCAAATATCAATATAGCATAGAAAAACCTCAGAAAAAGTACTCAACACCTTGAAAAAGAGATAATTTTAGATAATAAGCCTCTTCGAGGGGGCAACCTCCTTTTAGCCCACTTAAATGTTCAAGTACAAGATGATTCAAAATAAAAATGTATCCTTAGTATATATAGGAGACTAGGAGGTATAATTACAACTAATGGCCTAAAGACGACATAAATAAAATAGCATTACCAATATAATATGGCCTAATTAAGGGGTAATGAGCCAATATTAGGGCTTAAGACTCTCAACCTCTTCTTCTTTATTCATTATCTGAGACTCCATGACTTATTATGTTCTCTTTGCTTCTTCAAGATGGATTTTTAATGTGGTTATTTATTCTTCAAGTCCTTTCTCTTCTTGACCAAAATCTTCCTCAGGGTGGTTTAGAATGTTAGTTCTTTCCTTAATATGATCTGTCAATATCTTCTCTCTAATTTCTGCTTATTCTGTATGTGCTTCTATGTTGGCTTCCAAATACTTCTTTTGATCTTCAATATTTTCTTCGATCTTTCTAGCTTCTTATAGTTGAGTTCTTAAGTTATCGATGACTTGTTGGGATTCTTAAAAAATATGAACACTTTCCTTTTGTTTCATCATTTATTTCTTGAGTGACTTGTTTTCTTCTCTTTCTTTTCTTAGTTCATCTAAATCATTTATCATTTTTGCTTCATAATTGTCTTCTATTTCAATTAGTTTTTCTTTCTCATTTCCTTCATGGCATTCCATTTCAAGATGTCGACGTTTTTCAAAATTAAAGAAAAACAACATACTTATGTTCATTATGTACTCGTCATATTCTGAATCTATTTGTCATGATGAACATATTTCTTCTTGATCTGTACCTACACATTCTTTGACATTCTCTGACTCTGTGATAGGTGAAGAATAGATATTATGTAATTTATCCCAAATTTCTTTCGTTGATGAACATTTACCCACTTTGTCCTTTACTAAACATATACAACTTCCAAAATGAAATCCATTGCAATTTTTTTTATTTCGTTTCAATTCTTTCTTTGTTGTAGTCTTTTCCCTTTTTGAACTGTCATATCCTATAAATTCACTGATCTTTATACCTTTATACCTCAAGTAGACTCGGGTCCCTTAATCATACTATTGGGGCTACTGAAATTTTCTATCGGACTTGCTTCAAGGGTTGATATCAATTAAAACCGACCCAATTAATGAACACCATATACCTGAACAACCAATATTACTTACTCCTATCACCGCCGATCCTAAATCATTATTACATAGGGACTGAAAACTATATAACCTTTTCCTAGAAATATCTGATTTTGATTCTTTCTCAAAACCATCAAAATCAATTCCTCCCAAGTACTTAGCAGTGTCTTACCTCCTTTATACTTGTGTAAAATAGTTTACATCGATCTTTTTATATTTATCCTTGTTACCCCCCCAGCCTAGGGGTAACTAAGGAGATCATGTCTTAAGGCCCACAAGTAGCAGACATGGAGTGCCAAGAGATAGATTGAATATCAGAGCCCCATAGGGCCACTCCTTTATTGAGTTGCATTGTTATCCATCACCAACAACAAAACAACATCTATCACACCGGCCTGGCCCCAAAGGACAAAAGGTCTTGCTTCATGAGGTAATAAGTTCAGATTCATGGTAAGTGTCTCTTTAATAATTGAATCATTTGAATATGTTGCAAAGAACATTTTCTTTATTACATAACCTTTTCTTGGAAATGATATATTTTTCCTTATCCTTAGTGGGTTTCATCACGTCCTATTAAGTTGGTTACCCTTGGGAATGGGGTGCTATTGGGGGGTTCCTTGAAGAATCTTTGTACCATTCACAATCATACTTATTATTTTCCATACTTCTTCCATTGTGTCTCCTCGTATTTTTGTTTTTTGAGCTTATTGACCAAAGAAGGGAATGTACCTCATTCCATTGGAATAAGGGGACATTAGGCTTAGAGGTTCCCTAGAAAAACAATAATGCACTAAAAGATTTCCCTGGGATTATGAGGACAATGACATGCTTCTCAAAACATGAGGGACCCATAAAATAAATAACTAACTAATCAATCATGCAAACCAAGGTAGAACATATGTGGTCTATGCATTTTCTTTTAGTGCCCCTTATTGTCTTCAACTTGGAAAAGAACGAAAACCAAGGTAGAGAGTATGTGGGCTATTTATTTCCTTTTAGTGCCCCTTATTGTATTCAACTTGGAAACACATGAAAAATAAATGGCTAATAAAGGGCTTGGAAAAATATTCTTTAAAAAACAAAAAGAGGAAAAGGACGTGGCTAACCCTCAACAAGGGCACCCATAAATGAGACAATACAAGCCCTTATATGTCATAAAACCCCATACCCATGAGTCTTATCCCACTCCACCTCACACTCACACATGGCTTATATAGGTTTCCTTTTGGAAACACCTTTGACTTGGGGATTGACGCACCCAATAGGATTCCTTCACAGCCCTCCCACACCTAAATTTTACAAATTGCATAAGGTTTTTGAGCATTTGTTTAGTTTGAAAAGGGGGGTTTGATGGACATGTTTGGGTGGTTCCATTATTAGATGTGGCTTAATTGGAATAATTCTTGTGAATTATGGACTGTAAACTATCAAATGTAATATATTATGCAAAAACATGAATATTTAGCAATTATCAAGGGAACATCAAAATATTGAGAGAGAAATACCAGAAATAATACCAAAAAGAATACTTTTATTCAAAGAAAAAAATGTTCACTTGCCTATTTGAGGGGAAAACTCCAGCAGAGCGAATCTATATTACAATACTTTATCAAGACAACCTTTCTCATACCTCCTCGTCTTATTTATACTAGTTCTATCTTCTAAAGAAATTCTAGAGTAATATCTTTCTAGAAGCGAAAGATTCTATTAGGTATTCTTACATTGACTTCTTCACATTTATCTAATAGGTATTATTAACTAATTTCAACCTTTATTACATGGAACACATATCATGCTAATGACCAACTAAGAGGGGTTAGGATCAAATCCTAACAAGCCCTCCTCCTTCAAAAGCAACCTTTTCCTCAAGGATGAAGATGTGGAAACTCTTGGAGTATGGCCATTGGTTCCCAAGTTGCATCCTTTGGAGAAGTGTCCTTCCACTTTATCATCACTTATTTGATAGTTTGGCCATGCAAGTGATGCTTGCACATGTTGAGAACAAATTCTGGTTGCATCCAAATGGATCCCTCTTCATCTAATTCAGGTAGGATGGTTCGAACCCTACAATTATGACCCACCACTTTCTTCAAACAGGCGACATGGAACACCAGATGATGGAGGCATATGGAAGTGTCAGTTTGTAGACAATTGGACCAATGTATTTGATAATATGATAGGGGCCACAAAAATTTGGTTCCAAATTTTGGTGGCCACGAGATTTGACTGAGGTTTACTTGTAAGGATGGATTCAGAGAAACCTATGATCACCTTCTTGGAAAACCCTTTCAGAACATTTTTGGTCATCTTGTTGCTTCATATGATTTTGGGTCATGTGGAGGTTATCCTTCAAATATGGGAGGGTAGTTGCTCTACCTTGCAACAACTTATCAATAGCCTAGACCTTTGATGTGCCTGGAAGATATGACGTTACTGTAGGTGGTTGTTGGCCATACACTGTTTCATATGGTTTCATTTTTGTTGTTGTATGATAGGAAGTGTTGTACCACCATTCATTGCATTCCCTATAATTTAAACAATTCTTGTCAAAAATATAGTGGTGAAAGTCGGGCCACGATCATACACAATGGATGTTGGCATGCCAAGCAGTTTGAAAATATGATCAATGAAAAATGTTTCTACCATAGTGGGTGTAAAAGGGTGTGCTAAGGCACAAAAATGTGCATACTTTGAAAGGAAATCTACAACAACCATGATGACTGACTTGTTTCTCTCTTTTGGAAGGCCCACGATAAAGTCCATGGAGATGTCAGTACAAATATAATCTGGAATGGGTAATGGTTGTAGAGCTCCTGGGGTTCTAACAATTTCACCTTTATTGTGTTGGAAAATATCACATTCGGTGACAAAGGTAAGGATGTCCTTCTTCATGTATTCCTTGAAAAAAGAACAATTAAATCAAGCATATGTCTTTTGGAATCCTGAGTGACCCACAATACCAGATGAATGAAACTCATTTAAGATCCTAAGCTTGAGTGTTTAATTCGGAGATAGAACCCAGCGATCCTTATACCAAATGACATTATCTTGCCAAGTGTAGCCAAGGGGCGGTTTAGGGTCCTCCTGAAGTCATTGAATTACCTAGGATATCATTGGGTGGGTTAGCCACTCTTATCAAACTTCCTCAATCCAATTAGGAACTCATAATGATCAGGAAAAGAGGGAACCTTCATCCTCATATTGTCTCGAAAACACATCTATCACTACATTGTCTTTTCCTTTTTTATATATGATCTCATAATCATAACCTAACATTTTTGTCAGCCACTTATTCTATTCTGGGGAGGATAAACTTTTCTCTAGAAAATACTTCAGACTATGGTGATCTATTTTGATTTTAAAATGAAATCCCAATAGATATGGTCACTAAGTGTGCACAACATGGAGAATGGCCATCATTTCCTTTTCATATGCAGATTTTCCCAAATTGCGGCCACTCAAATCCTGGCTAGTGAAAGCAAGATGTATACCTTCTTGTGTTAAAAATTCACCAATACCAGTGCCTGAAGCATCAGATTCCACAACAATGTTTTTGTTGAAATCATGGGATGCTAAGACGGGGATAGTGCACATGGCTTGCTTTAAATCTGTGAAGGCATGATCTATTGCCGATGTCCAATGAAATGAATTCTTCTTAAGAAGGTCCATCAATGGATGGGCAATTTTTCCATAATGGTGGACAAAATTCTTGTAATATCTTTTGAGGCCCAAGAAACCCCAAACATGTTTCAAGGTCATGGTGTCATCCAATCCTGCATAGATTGAATCTTTTTTAGGTCCACTATTACCCCCTCATGGACCATAATGTGTCCCAAGTATTCAACCTCGCTTTCCCCAAAAGAGCACTTGCCCCTTTTGAAAAACAATTGATTGTCCTGTAACAATTGGAGTACTTTGTACACATGGTGTATATGGTAAGCCCAAGTGCTACTATAAATGAGGATGTCGTCGAAGAAAACCAAAAAAAAATTCTGAAGGTAGGGCTTCAAGAGTTTATTCATGAGACTTTTCAAGGTATATGGGGCATTGCAAAGTCCAAAAGAAATTACCAAGAATTAATAATGGCATTCATCAGTTCAAAAAGTGGTCTTCAGAATATCTTCTTGATTCATCTAAATATGGTGATAGCCTGAGAAAAGATATAATTTTGTGAAGAAACAAGCACCCTGAAGTTCATCCAAAATATCATCAATGACAGGAATGAGAAACTTATCCTTAATGGTCAATTTATTAAGGGAACAAAAATCTGGACACATGTGCCAAGAACCTTTTTTTTTTAAGGCCATCACAATAGGGGATGAATATGGGTTGGTACTTAGGCGAATTACACTAGGCTCCAGTAATTCCTACATCGTTTTTTTTATATATATATTTTTTATCAAATCAATACTAGTATGGGCATACATCAGGGGGGTTTACTTCTTGGAAGGAGAGGGATGGTGTCATCATGCTCATCCCTGAAGGGGACTAAGTCTGTGGGTGTCTCAAAGACCCTATAGTGCTTGTCTAAGAATAGTTGAAGATCAGGATGTACTACTGGAACTGACTGATTGCATACCTAAATGGAATTGAGTTGATCAATCACACGATGGTGTCCTTATTCAAGAGTTTCTCCATCCGATGAGAACTGATAATTTCTAGGGAGCCAACTTGTAGGTCTTGGAGGGTATAAGTGTGAGCATATTGAGTAAAGATCATATATAACTCATGATAATCCATGGTAATCAGTCCCATAGTGCGAATCCATTCAACACCCAAGAAAATATCACAACCACCCATGGAAATAAAAAACATGTGAATTTTCAGGTTATAATCGATTGTTTGGAGTTTGAAATTCTCACAGCGGCCCCCGCATTTCATTGTACCACCATTAGCTATGAGAATTTGAAAATTATAAATTGGTCTAACAAAGTAATTAACATCCTCAGTGACCCTACGATGAATAAAATATGGGTGCTACCACTATCAATCAACACCACGATCGGCCTATGTTTAATGTATCCCTTGATTTTTAATGTTTGTGGAGAAGAAATACATGTGAGGGAACAGAGAGATATGATAGGTTCCTTTGGTTCCACATGAGGCGTGACTAGATCTGGGATGAGGTAAGTTGATTGTGTGTCCTCTTATTCTAGGGCCTCACTTGATAGGTTGTCCTCGGAGGTGGTGGAAGTTGACCCATCAATTTGGAAGAACTTTTTCTCACAACATTTATGGCATGGCGAATCATTTTCATCACAGTAATAGAAACTTCCTTTCTTTCGATGTTCATCCATTTCTGCGGGAGATACCTTTTAGACCTTCAAATTTTGGGTCAAAGAAGGGGTAACCCCTAGAAAAGGATGATTGGGAACTGTAGAGAAAAGGGTTGGGGCATGAATAATGGTCTCGGCCTCCAATTCTAATTTGCATGCCTACAACCAGGTAACATGATGGTGCATGCAAACATGAGCCTGAATGGCCTCCTTTAAGCCACTGAGGAAGAATTCAAGATATAATTAATCATATAGTCCCTTCATTATAATAGTCAACTATTCAAATGCGATAATGAAGTATGCTACTGACCCTGTTTGTTTCAGATTGGTGAGTCATCCCAAAAAATGAGATTCTCTATCAAAATGGGCACAAACTCCTTTGGTGAACATGGTCCAATTTGGTTCTCCTAGATAACATTTCTTATGCCATTGACACCATTTCCATATTTCTTTATCCAAGTACAGAACCCCCACATGGAATTTGGTTTCATCATCTCGAATATCATAGAGGGAGAAGTAGTTTTCCATTTGGGATACCCACCCAACTAGGTTTGATCCATCAAATTTATGCATCTCAACTTTGGGAAATTTATTCCAAGAATTTGGAGAACCCCAAGGGGAATGGGAAACATGAGTATTCTAATAATGAGAAGAATGATTATCCTCAAAGTATTACTCCTAGAGCTTACCCTTGATGTGCGACAAAATTTCATGGACTTGTTGGGTGAGGGAGTTCAGTTTCTCGGTGAGGGAGTTTAGGCTCAAGTTGAGGGAGTTCATGTTCTCAGACAGGTTGGTTACCTTAGTGTCCAACTCTTTCAGATTCTAAGAGTAGTTTGTTGGATCCATTTTGGAGGCTTAGGTAGAATGATACCTCAACAATCAACACAAGGTAAAGAGTCTGTTGGGACAGGTGGAAAATAAGGGTGTCAGGAAGGGGGATTGGGTCCAAACAAAAATAGGATTAAAAGTGATAGGTACCACTGCAATCAAGACAAAGAGAGGATTCCAATGGAAGAGGTCCCAAATAGGGGTGCCAATGGGACCACTTTCCTTTTTTTTTAATACCTGCAGAGTTATACTTCGATTTGAATACTTCTATTGCTTCAGAATGCCCAAATTCTTAACAGTAAAAAATGTGTAGTCAATTCACAACCAAAAAACATGAGGCAAGGTTGCATGGCCAGAAAATATTGTTTGTACCTTCTCTAGTATTTTCCCCCTTGGTTAGGGTTTACAGGGTGCCTATGGACAAGGGTTTTCCTTGTGCTATAGTTCTTTGATACATGTGTAGGGTTGAACAGTGGTACTCAACCCAATATCTCAGGGCACCAACTAAGAAGGATCACATGTACCCTTAGTTGTACTACTCTATTACCTAGGTACTAGATATTATCTTCCCGAGTGTTGTTCTTGGTGGAACTATAACAGTGAGGCGACCGATCGGTTGATCTATGGAGGGTTTTAGGATACCTAGGCTAGTCAATATACATGTGTTGTCTGATGTATGGAGGGTACTAACAGGTGTTACAATGGTGTCTAACAATGTGAAATTAAAATACCTATTTTATTCCCTACATATATGCTTCCTCGACCACGGATTTATGCGTTGAACAACATATCATTGTAGCTTAAAGACATCGGAATAAGTCTCTACCCTGAAAAACATTGAACCCACAATTTCTTCCCAGGAAAGTGCTCTAATACAACTTGGAAGGCACCAAATGTAATATATTATGAATAAACATGAATATTTAGCAATTATCAAGGAAGCATCAAAATGTTGAGAGAGAAATACCAGAAATAATACCTTTATTCAAAGAAAGCAATGTTCATTTACCTCTTCGAGGGGAAAACCTCTAGCAAAGAAGAGCTTTGTTACAATACTTTCTCTAGACAACCTTTATCATACCTTCTACTCTTATTTATACTAGTTCTATCTTCTAAAGAACATTCTAGAGGAAGATATTTCTAGAAGAAGAAGCTTATATTAGGTCTTTTTACATTGATTTGTTCACATTTATTTAATATTCCTTATTATCTAATGTCGTCCTTTATTACATGGAAAATATATCATGCTAACTAATGAACAACTAAGAGGTTTTAGGATCGGATCCTGACATGCACACTTGGAGGGTGCATCTATTTGTCTTTGCAAGACCTTGCCCAATGGACAGGTATTCATGAGGAGATTATTGTGTGTGAACCTTCATGAGAGATTTGGATCCTAAGGATGGGTGCTAGACCCCACATCTCGAGAAACCTTGTGATAATCATTTGTTCCTTAAAGGAGGAGGTCATTTCACTTGGGGGAACTCTCAAATGGATAAGAAATAAGATCCCACCTCTTTCCACTTGGATGTTGGCCTTTGGAGGCTTGGACGTCAACCACTTAGCTCATGACATCATGGAGGAGAGTAGGGTTTGATGGACGAGGGTTAGGAGGTGATGTTTTGGCACATGTGTCATGATGAATGGCCTTTGGAGGCCTAACGTTGCACACTTCTATCCCAACATCATCTTTATGGAGCATGATGTCACCTCAAAAGGGATGATGTCACCCTTGTTTTAAGGTTATTCTATGTAAACTTGATTTTATGTAATTGAAAGGGAAAATTTTATGAGGTCGACCCTCTTTATATTTTAAAGTTGACTTTTAAAGTGGACAAATATGGTTGAAAGGCCTCATATAAATAGAGGCATTTCCATTTTCATTTTCCACAATAACTCTTCCTCACACAAGAGGATTAGGACTGAAATTTTCTCCCTCTTTGGCATAATTTTTCTCTTTTACTTATGCGCTAAGCTTGGAGGAATATTTGTGGATGTTTCTTGGCTCATTTCTTGGTGGAAATTCATGTAATTAGGGTTTGTGCTTGATTTTATCTTGGTGAAGTAAGTAAAATATGTAATTTCGTTGATGTGTTGAATGGTTATGGTATATTTTACTTGTTCATATTAATGCTATATTTCTTTTATAAACCCTAGGAGAGGAACATAAGGTGTTTCTTCCTCTCTCTAGAATATTTCATCTATTGATTTGATAAGTAGCCTCATCTAGGGAAAAATCCTAAAGCCCCAAAGTGCTATCACTTTAGGAGTTGATTCTAGAAGCTTGTCAAAATATCATTAAAAGATCTAAGAAGGGATGAAAGGATTGTTGGAGCCTAAGAGTCTTTGCACTTTAAAAAATTTCTTCTTGAAATCTAAGGCCCTAAGGTACTAGCACTTTAGATTTCAAGCCCTCATCCTTAGACATTATGATCATTATTTCTCCAAGTGCTTAAATTGTTGTTGTAATTGAGTCCATAGCCCAAAAGGCACTAGTATCATTGCTCTCTTGTGAAGGAATTGATCAAACAAACTCTGAAAGTCTACTCTCTAAAGCTTTTACTAATATTTTATAACCCTAACATAACCTAATCTACTAACTCTATTATTGTTGTTGCAAAACACTGGTATAGCCATCTAATTTGTGACATTTTTCTACACAATTCACTCTAAATCATAATTAGCATACTCAAAAATTGCTTGGAATAAATGTTAATTGATCTATTGGATAATTATTGGATTTTGAGGTGATATTATCATATTGGTACATGGAAATCACTACATATATGCTACAATTGTTCTTGTTCTAGACAGGTACCCAAATTTCTACCTTTAACTCAATTTCACAGACATAGACCTTTTGACATAGGTGACCGGTGAGAGGAACCTCCAAACTTCTACATCCTTCCTATGTGATCCCTTGAGGTTACAGGGGACGCCTCATCCATCCCAAAAACGTGGGGATTTCCTACTAAGGTGACAATGGTGGGTTATTTTGTAGCTACGAGGATTTGAGGACTTGTGTGGGGTTTTGACTCAAGTACAAATCTCGTGATAACAAGCCTCATCCCTAACCCTAGGGAATTTTCCTGGCCTAACTTTATGCTAGTGTGTCCCTCACATCCCACATCTTAGGGACTATGGTTCCTTCATTCACCCATGGAATAATGATTTACTCTTTGTAATTGGATTATCTAATGGTTGGTTTCTAGTTAAATAAAATGAATTAAAAATAATATTTAAAAATTTATTCATCATCATCAATGTTTGTGATGAACTATTAAAAATTTAAATGTTTTCAATATTTGTAAAATGATGAACATTACAAGTAGCTGAAACAATAAAATGTTGTTTTGAAACACCAGTCAAAATTAGATAGCTCTCAACAAAGTTAAACTTTGGAAAACAACATCAAAGATAGTCAATGCAAAAACTATTGCTATAATCCACCTCGACACCCAATAATAATAATAACAAAAAAAAATAGTATTTCCTTAAGGTCAGATAGCCAAATAATGAAAAACATACATAGACATATAAATAATGCAAACAAATATGGAAGAGAATATAAATGCAAAGGAAGGCGACTGACGGGCAGAGAAAGGAAGGCGAACTGAAGTTATTGATCGACCACAACAACGAGCAAAGTTTTCAAGTAAGCATAATTCCTTTTTAATATCAGGCCGTTTGTTCCAGTATAATGTTTTTACAGATCTGTCATACTATTATAATGCTTATAATCATAACAGCGAGGTCCATGAATATTTCTGTGTAAATTCGGTGAATATTTCTCTGTAAATTTCCGTGCAAGAGAAGTCGGTGAATATTTCTGCTCGAGAGATTCCGACACGAGAATGGAACTTGGGGTCCTTTTAGTAAGCTGCCACAAAGACCGCTATACCATCTTTCTATTAAAAATGTAAATGGTCATCAATTTCAATTTCGCTAAATTTAGTGGACTAGAAATTATTTCAAAGTTGTTAAAAACCGAAAAGCATAAATACATTACATTTAAAAAAACTTGCATCATCAATATATCTTAACGAATCTTCAAAACTGGTTTTTTAATCAATAAAACATCTAAGGATATTGCTTCAAGTTCAAATTCATGATTGTATTGTACTATTCTTAATAATAAATTATATGACATCAACAGCCACTCTCAACACAGCTCATAGTTTTGTCATACAGCCCATGTTTTTTTGGGATTATAAATTATATTCTTATAAATTATGTGACATGTCAATCATAACAGTATCAAAGAAAGCAATATCATTCAGTTTGTTCCTATTGAGTGGAGAAGCTAAATGCGGAGGGTTTTAAGAAATTCTTCAGCTCATGAATGCTCATTGCTGACGCATTGGCTAAAACCTTGGACTGCCATAAATAATCTTATCTAAATATTTCGAATATTATAGTTTAGAAATTTATAATATTACAGTTTAGGTTGGTGAATTTTTAATTGAAGCTTTTAGGTTTTTAGGCAGATCAAAGGGGAGTTTCCATGTGTTTGGAAAGAAAATCTGGGAATTGTTATTTAGACACAGGTTTAGTTTGCAATCTTGCAGATGTGGAAGTTCATGGCATAAATAAATTGTAATTGATAACTAATGTAAAAATTCAGTATTGTGTTTGGTTAAATAAATGCATAAATATAGGGCAACATACTTCATTATGTAATTTTTAAAATTCTAGATTGTTGGGAAATTGTAATTACTAAATACATGTACTTTTAAGAATTATTATTACTTTTATGAAATGTAATTTTTAAAATTCTAGATTGTTGGGAAATTGTAATTACTAAATACATGTACTTTTAAGAATTATTATTACTTTTATGAAATTTATAAATGTTTAAAATTTAAATGAAAATTTTATTGTTTAATATTATAGATAAAACATTGTATTTCTGAGAGATTGGTCACTTAGTTTTGCATTGTAAATTGTAATTCTTCAAATTTTATAATATTGAGAATTGTAATTCATAAATACACCTTTCTCAATTATGATTATTCAATTATAAATTGTTATTATGAAACAATAAAAACATTGTGAATTTTAATGATAAAATTATATTATTTGACCTTCTAACAAAAATTCTTTAAAATTAAAATTGGAATCATATCTATTTTTGCTTTAATTTTTTTTATCTAACTAAGTCTTTCCTTTAACTCAATTCATATTTTGTAATTAAATTTATTGTAAGTAACAAAAAAAACTAAACATCTTCATCCACACAATTATTTTGATGAACTCTGCATATTATTTCAATAATGGTTTTAATTTCACACAATTAAAGGTAAAAATAAGTGCATATACTTAAGCATGCACAATTTGTAATTAGATTCAAATTGTAATCTATCTACTTAACTTTACATGGGGAATTATAATTTCCTAAATTTTATATCATTAGGAATTGTAATTTGTAAATACACTTACCTTTAAAAATTATGACTATTCCATTGCAAATCATAATTATGGAACCTTAAAAGTNATTGTAATCTATCTACTTAACTTTACATGGGGAATTATAATTTCCTAAATTTTATATCATTAGGAATTGTAATTTGTAAATACACTTACCTTTAAAAATTATGACTATTCCATTGCAAATCATAATTATGGAACCTTAAAAGTGTTGGAAATTTTTAATAAAAAATATATCATTTTAGTAAAGTAAGTCATATAATTAAAATGGATAAAAAAATAATGAAAAAAAAATATCATTTTTTATAAGGGAAAGAAAATCTTCCATTTTATAGGATTTGTATTCCTTTATTAAGAAAATAATCAAATTAATTAAACTAAGAAAAAGGAAAAACATTTTTTTGAGTACAAATTCTTTTATTTAGAGGAAGCTACAAATTAACAAAGAACAATCTAGTTTTAAAAATGTATTTTTTATAAAGAAAAAGAAAATTGTTTCAATGCATTGATTTTAATATATAGTAAGTTATTTTTAACATTGATATAATATAAGTTGTATTATAATTATTTAATTTTTTTTTTTTACCAAGTTTCATTGATTTAATTTTAGCAAAGTCAAAAAGATAGGATGCATTAAATTTGGTGATGATACAAATTGATGCAATTCATAGATTTCAACAATGAGATAATACAAACTATGAAGTGAAATGAATAATATACTTCAAAACAATTTCAAAATACATATTACAATGTTGTAAAAAATCGTTATATTCATGATGTTTTTTGTTTGAATATATATATATAACAAATAAGGTTTGAAAAAGAAACTATTAATATTGAAAAGAAAGAGAAGTATCTATATAATGCATAGACATATGCAAATAGAATTATGAGGAACAAATGATGCTCTAGAAATGAAATATTAATATTGGAAAACAAGAGAGACATGGTATCACCTTCTCTTCTCTTGAGTTAAACATTTGAATGGTCTTCTAATTCAACTTCCTTTTGCATAGGATCCATATGAAAAGATGGGAAAGTNAAATGATGCTCTAGAAATGAAATATTAATATTGGAAAACAAGAGAGACATGGTATCACCTTCTCTTCTCTTGAGTTAAACATTTGAATGGTCTTCTAATTCAACTTCCTTTTGCATAGGATCCATATGAAAAGATGGGAAAGTTCTCATGTGTGTGTAAAACAAAAGGTAAAGAAGACAAATTGAGATTTATCATTGTATCTAATATCATAGATCCATTTACCCTCGGATAGGGTGCCACGTTGAACACGCACGCCAAGTGGCAATGTGATGGGCAGTGCCATAAATAATGGCCACCGCCTCCCATCGTCTCACCATTAAAGCTGGGAGGGCGCCCGCGCAACCATGTCCAGTTGATGGGCCCCCTCAAGAAAGTGAAGGGAACGACACTCCAGAGCATTAAGAACTCAGGTTTAATGGTTGCCACGGTCACAATCAGCCTCACCCTTATCATTCATTTGAATGGAAAAAATATGTATTTGCAAATCTAATTTGCGGGGTGCTGGAGTAGGGCCAATCTTTCTGTCGATGCCCTGGCCTTAGCTCAGCTCCTCCACATGCCGAGAGTGCGTGAAAATCCTCACAGAGGCGCGACGTGGTATGCCTATGACTCTCACAGGAAGAGGCAGAAGGCATTTGAGCGAGCATTGGCCCTTGCATCTGCGCGGGCAACCAAGGGAACCAGGGAGCACGGGAGACACAAAACGCCACCCATGGCGTATGTGGAGGAGATGGCTCTGGACAAATCCATGCAGAACTATCCGGAACACCTAATTTTCACCGTCTCGGACAATTGGAATCCCCCCATGGCTTTTGGAAACAAGATTAAGTTTTCAGATCCTGGAACCTCTCACATGCGTAAGGCAGAAGAACAGGCAGAGTACTTCACCACTTGCTACGTTCAGGAATAAGTGTCGAGTGGAGGAGAAGAAACGAAAAGCCCAACACGCGGACCACCCCCAGAGACAACAGCTCAACAGTATAATCAGCCAGCAGGCCAGCTTAGCAAAACCATAGCAGACACAGAGGGAACCCATGCTCAAGGGCCAAATCCCTTCTCAAATGTTCAGGAGGATTGGGAGGACCAACCTCCCTACCATGATACGAGTTATCTCGAGCTCCTCTTTGAAACTCGCAGTATGGTGGATGACCAGATCTTTAGAGCCATTCAAATTGGCCACCGCCAAGATATGATGTATGCAACACACTCTAGAGCATCCCCACGACTACAGTGTCCTACCTGCGTGCAAGCCTACGTTATTCCAGCAGGATGGCGAAAGAAAGATGATGATGGCAACTCGCCTGGTCAAAAGGTTACATGAATGTTTCTAATTTTCATTTTCTCCTAGCAGTAGATATTAGATATGCCTGTAATGAGGTTGTTAGACACTAGACTAAATGCATTCAGGTTGTCTGTCCTAGTTTCCTTCGGGCAAGACAATAGCCTGGCAAAGTTTTGCTGGTTTGAAGACAGATGGCAACTTCAAGCCAGATGTCTCGGTTTCCTCTTAGTAGGTGGGACAGTTGGCGACATTATTAGACTTTGTAAATTTGCACTAGTAATATAAACAGGATCCTCCCATTTTTTACTTTAAAAAAAAAATATCATAGATCCATTTTAAACATGGATCTATCAAGCACCTAGAGGGATCAAATTTATTAAAGGTATTTTTTTTATCATTTAATTCCATGTCATGTATTAATTCTTTCATATTAAATGATCAAAAAAATTACACCTTAATAAATTTGATCCCTTTGGGTTCTTGATAGATATACATATACATATATATTTATGACCTAGCTACATGAGAACATCTCCCCCATATTGGGTTATATAACACCTTGCTTCTCTCTATGTAATTATTTATTATATGCATCTTATTAATTTTTTACTATTCACCTTCTTCATCATTGAACATTGTTACTTTACTACTATTATAAATGATAATTAGTAAATTGAAAATAATAAAATTCATATACAACATATGCATATATATAATGATGATATTTCAAAAAAATTGAGGTGATTACCTATAATATCCATTGTCTTAACCTAATCAAATCCATGCAAGTGCAAATATTTTCTTAACTCTAAAAAAGTGACTATTCATATACCTAAACAAATCAAATCTCTTTAGGTACATGTACATTTCCTCAAGTTTTAAACTTTAAAAAAGGTCCATACCTAGAGGAGTTTAATCCCTCTTAAACTTAATAAATCTTGATTTAAAATAAATCTAAGTTGGTATATACCTAAACAAATCAAATCCCTTTAAGTACATGTGTTGATTAATTAGGTTCATTATCATTGATGTCAACCCTTGAATAAAGTTCGGTAGTGAATTCTCGTAGCACAAAGGTTTGGGTAATGGACCCAAGTTTGTTTGATGTATAGTGGTATGTGTTTAAATATATTTGAAGTTAATACTATTCTGGATGGATAGTACATGTCATGTCATTTTAGGTGGTATGTGGAACGCCACATAAATCCTCACGGTTAGAGAGTTATGGCCATGTGAAGTTGAAGAACCCCCATGAGTCATCTAGAAGCCACAAAAGGTCAAAGTACTCAAAGAGGTTGCAAGGAAGAAATTATTTAAATAATAAAGTGAAGTGATGAGTGTACTATAAGTCAAAGTGGATACAAAAGAAATTATTTAAATAATAAAGTTAATGGAGAAATTAATAAATGGACAAGTGGTTAGAAGTGGGTTAGCCCTAAAATAAGGAAAGTAGTTTAAGAGATTTTAGAAGATAAATAATAAATTGAAGTGATGAGTATACTATAATTCAAAGTGGATACAAAATAAATTATTTTAATAATAAAGTTAATGGAGAAATTACTAAGTGGACAAGTGGTTAGAAGTGGGTTATCCCTAAAATAAGGAAAGTGGTTTAAGAGATTTTAGAAGGTAAATAATAAAGTGAAGTGATGAGTGTACTATAAGTCAAAGTGGATACAAAAGTAACTATTTAAATAATAAAGTTAATGGAAAAATTACTAAGTGGACAAGTGGTTAGAAATGGGTTGGCTCTAAAATAAAGAAAGTGGGTTAAGATGGTTAGAAGGTAACCCTTTGAGGAAGCTACATGAAAGTATAAATAAGAGGCACAACTCTCTCATTTTTAATCAAACTTGAGGATATTGAATATATATAAGTGATTGAGGTAACCAAAGGATATCTCAGGCGAATTTCAGAGGGAAGGTGAAGTAAAGAAGGCCGAAGTTCAAGAGAGGATAAATTCTTTTGATGATATTTTCTAGGGTATGTTATTTATAGGTCATCTCACCATTTTCGCAATAATTTTTTTTCTAGAATGATTCAGACCACAAAATCAGGAGGCCATTAAGGAAACATATCCAAGTAGTTGTGATACATGTTGGTCCC
>SNQJ01S0190950.1:0-18043 GCA_010110895.2 Picea sitchensis | reverse complement strand
TTTCCGTGAATATTAATAATAATTCACGTGTACTTGGTATTTTGGCCTTCGTGTAATATATCCCTCCTCCACATTGACTAGGGATTGTGACATAGGTTATTCCATGGTGTCAAGGTGTATGAGACACTTATATGACACTTTATGACACTTAGGGTGAGGTACCTAGGTGTGCAAATTTCATGTGTAACATTGTCTTAGTGTTCTTTGGCCCTTTAAATATTTACATAAGGTTGAAAAGGTTCTCCAAATTTGCTACTCCTTTCGGTATCAGGTGAAACCTTGGTTTGTTATTAGAGTGAACAGTTTCTGTGAATTTCTCTTGGAATACTTCATCGTCAATAGCCAGATCTTTAAAATTCTCTTGATTGATCATAAAATCTACAATCTTCTCATCTCCTTCAAAAAACTTCTAATTAGAAATATTGTTGGGTACTGATGGTTTATAGAGTAGTTCCACAGTGAACCTGGAGGCTTCATAGTCTTCTAAAGGGGATAACCTCGAGGTTGCAGTAGCTAGGGAGTCAGCAAGAGTATTCTTTGTCCTAGGAACCACAATAGTACTAAAGGCCTCAAAATGTTCTATTAGCCTATGCACCTCTTGTTGGTAATTCTTCAAGTGGGGCGAGTTGCAATGTATGGTATTCTCTACTTGCCTGACAATAATTTTAAAGTCCCCAAATACCTTCGTTTCTTTAATGTTTAAGTTTATGGATTTCTTCAATCCTTGCACTAGAGCTTCATACTCAATAGTGTTATTGCTGCATTCAAATTCTAGTCTGCAGGATAGAATACTCCACTTCCCCTTTGGTTCAATGAGGATATATCCTGCTCTTGATCCTTCTTGTGATTTAGACCCATAAAAGTACAACGTCCAAACTTGTGAGTGAAAATTATCAACTTATTCATGCCTCGTTATTTCCTCATCTTCATATACTTTATCTATTGTTTCCAATAGAGGTTATTTACATAAGAGGATTTCTTCTGTCATTTCCATTAGATTCACTTGAAAGGCCATTTTAGAATTTTGAGTGAGAGGTACATCAGATGAGAGAGGAGTGAAATTACCGAAATCAAAATCGCAGGAGTATTTTCCTAGCATGGGGAAATCTACAGTTGAGGGTTCATTGAAGGCTTCTAAATCAATGACAATATGTTTGAGATACCTCTCCCTATCGATCCTAATAATGTTTTCATGTCCCTTTAATGGAAACTAGAGGTGAGCCGAGTCCATGCTAAAATATCCATTCAATTTCTTGGACCAATATCGACTAAGTAGCAGTCCATAAGCTTCTGGTATATCTACTACAATGATGTCAGTTACTTGAACAAATTTTGGGTGTGTAGCCATTCTGATCATGACATCTTTAAGTTTCCAATAAATTTTACCTGAGTTCTGTCCAATTGTATAACATGTTTATTTCTCTTGAGTAGAATTGCATTTAATTTTTTGTAGATAGATAGTGGCATGACATTGGAGGATGCCCCTAAGTTGAATAAACAATTATGGAGATTTTTGTTGAAGAATTAAAACATTAGAAGGAAAGGTGGGACACAAGGCTTTCCTTTTTTATCTACAGAGAAAGAATTAATATTTGGTTTATTCTTTGGATCTGTGGGAGTTGGGACCTCTCCTAGGTCAGTGCATGTTATAGGGGCTTCTATTGACTTTAAGGCTTGTAACATAAAGTCCTTTTGCTGGGGAATTCTACACATTTCCATGACCGACACATTAGCCTTCAACTTTTTTAAGTCTTCCACTATGTTGTAGTCTAGCTTGGGTGACTCCCATGTATGGATGTTTATAGGATTTATTCGGGAGACAAAATATGCTTTCGAGTGATTGGTTGTTGGTTTTCCCCTAGAATATTGGACAATGGTAAGGTCATTTGAAACCGGTTGGCCCTTACTTCACGTTTTCATAGAAAAAACCTCAACAGGTGGTTCTTGAACATCAAATACATCATCAGAAGGCATCGACAAGTTAGGATCCCATAACAACATGGTTGTTTCTTCCGGTGGCTCAACTTCCTCCTAATCGACAATGTTCACTGCTGAGCCGCTCGATTGTTTGGTAAAGGAAACCTAGTCTAGGAACTGATTGGCCATTAAATTCATAGCGTGCACCCATTGGGGATAGTCTCTTTCAGAATGTTTCTCTTGATGATACGTACAAAATGAGTCGAATGTTTCATTACCTAGGTTGATGTTTAAGTTGGCTGGTGGAGGTTCAATTGCTTTGAAAGGTGGGTTTCTCTTAAAAAAGGGTTTATAAGGCCTTTGGCCTTAGTTTCCTTCCCCATCACTTCTTTTCATGTCTACAATTTCATTTGATAGTTTCTTTATCATCCGTTGTAGGTATTCTATGTCTCCACTTCCCTTTTCGAGACCTTGTTCTATTTTCTTTCCCAACGCTCTAGTCAACAAGAGTCCTCTCCTAGGTGGAGGTTGAGCTTCCTTCTTAACTAGTGAGACTTGGCCCTCTTTACATCCCTTCATTTGGAATTCAATCATTTTGGCCTCCTCAAAATTTTCAGCTAGGGTATGCTTGACAACCCTTTTCACAAACATGGAAATAGAAGCAGGGAGAGTATTGTCATATACCTCAATTTGCAACTCTTGAGTAGGTTTAGCTTCGGGTTGAAATTTATTCAGGATAGTGGTAAATCATTGATTGAAGTCTTTAATCTTCTCTTTTGAAATCATGCTAGTGGCGAAAAGTTCAACCATTAAAGCTCCCGTGGTGGTTTCTTCTGCAAAATTTTCTAAAAAGTCCTTCTGAAACTTTGTCCAACTATTTATGGACCCCATAGGCAAGTTAAAATACCAAGTCGAGGTTGTATTCTCAAAGGTATAGGGAAAAATCCTACATACTGCATCCTCATGTTGTAAGTTCATCAGTCTTATAGCTAGTGTTAGCACTCTGTAATTTTCCCAAGGATGTGGAGGCAGTCACAGAGGCAACATCAAAACCACTTTGAGTCTTGGATCTATCCCTCCAAGACTCAAAGAGGGATCTCTCTGTCTGATATAACTTTGTTGGAAATAAGATATTAGGCTAGTTGTGCAGAACATGGGTTTGTTTATGGATTTTGAGTTGGTTTGGTTAAGACATAAAAAGGACCATTGGGAAAAATGGAGTTAATGATTAAGACGATAGGTGAATGAATAAATAAGACAAGATGTAACCAGGCAAGATAATCATGCCAGTGGATCCTTTGAGCTTATAGAATGGAAAAATAAGAAAAGATTGGAATTCATTTCAAATGTACAGTAGAGTATAGCTGAATTCTACACTTCAAACTTGGAAGAAAACATAAATATTGTTTCGAGCCAGCATAGGGTGTTAAGAACAAATCCTGCACATTATCTTCTCATAGAAAATATAGAAAGAAAAGTATGTGAAATAGGAAAATAATGAGTTACATCAGGGAAAAATTCACCACATAAACACAACATAGGAATCTGGAAATATATTGCCTTTGTATTCATTCATAAAGTCATTTACAGATTTGAAACATTTCTACAATGGATGGGAACATTCCCAAGCTACCCTTTTATGTCAGTCTAACCCCTACTTCTTTTCAAAGTCATAGGATTTATAGCCTTTACATAATAGTTCAAGATCCTATGAAAATGGATCTGAAATACTCAAAATAGAATAAAATTGAAACTAGTCTAATATGCAAAATCTAGTCCTGTTTTAAGGGTCAAAGTCCTATTGACTAAATATTCTAGAATATCGACAGCTTCAGCCATATTTGATATCTTCAATAATTGTCAAAGAGATGACAAGGCATTCTAAAATCTTGCTTTGACAAATCGACAATCTTTACCAAGAATTTTAAAATCCACTTAACCTTTTTTCCTTAATATCTACCTCAAAATCTTGAAAAAGGTGATGATCTGTATCCCTTTAATCTTTATCTTTCATTTGGAACCCCTTCCACATGATTTGGACACCAAAAAATTCGATCTGGGAAAAAATATGAACATTCTGTCATTCTTTGCGCTTTCGGTGGCTTACAGGTGTAAAACAGAATAGGGTTAGCTACTGAAAGCAGAGCTTTGGGAAACTAACAGCGCCTTGAGGAAGGCGGATAAGCTGCCAAAAATTTTGATTTTTCCACAACTGTTCAAAACTTTCTCAACAACTTCAGCTAGATCTATTAAATTAGGATGTGCTCTTGGCTTAGGATTTTTTATCCTTAGTTTGATCCCTAAACCTCTAATCATTTTAAGCAATTTACGATTATCCTTGAGCAATTTCTTATTCCTCTTTTGTTCCTTTACGTGCATTTTAGATAAACTTTCAAAACAATCTCTTACCTCATCAGAGGTGTTGCTTATAGTCTGGTTTTGGGATTTAATGACCCTCTCAAGCAACTTCATCTCTAATATTTCTTCTTGAAGCATTTCAATTTTTGATGGTTTGCTGACCTTGCTGTGTCTGCTTGTTGATGTTTCAGGAATCTCCAGGTCTGGAACCTCTGGTGAAAAAGGTGCTTCTTCAAGAGCATCTTGCTTAGTAATATCTCTTTCGACTGGCTCTAAATCCTCCTCTGAATCTGTACAAGGCAGATTCAAAACGTTTTTACCAGAGGCACTATTTTGCCCTTCTATAGCTTGGCTGAAATCAAGCATTCTTTTGGCTTTCTTGGAATTGGAAGAAGAAGCTGGCCCCTCTGTAATTATTGGGGAATTGGCTCTCCTTTTCCTTTTAATTCTCTATGGTGTTGAAGACTTATTGGATGAAGTCTTCTTCTTGTTCTTGGACTGGGGTTCTAGTTCAAATTCACCCCAGAAAAGAAGACACTCCTAACTCTTATCCCTCTTCTGTAATTCTTGAAACACTATGAGTTTGATAAGACTGTGATGGGAAAGTCTACCCTGCACCTTGCTAGGTATGGCCTGGACCTGGTGTGTCATCTTTGTCAAGCTTTTGTGAAGGTAGAAGGGTAGATGCAAAGGACATCTACCTATGAAATGGTTCATGAGCTTGAAGTGGTAGAACATTACTCTACCATATCTTCCTTCACATGTTATGTATACCTGGATGGCTTTGAGCTAGTGTTGCCACTTTTATTCCAAGTAGGATCTAGGGATGTCCTTTTTCAAAGTAATACATTTTTGTTCATTTTTGACAGAACTCAATGTCTTTGGTAGTGGTTGAATTGAACCATCTTTCACCAGTCCTAGGCATCTCTGTTGCTACTGCAACAATTGCTTCATCAAACTGTACCTCAATTGTTACAAATTTGGCCTTGGCTCCATCAAAGGTCAATGAAAATGCTTCAGCCACACCTTGATGAAATCCTTGGAGTTTTTCACAAAACCTGTAGTAGCCAACATCTCTGAACATCTGGAAAATCTTAGGGTGAGATTCCAGATATGTTATGTCATTGAGCTCCTTCCTAAGCAAAGCTCCTCCCTTCTTCATATGCAATAATAGTTGTCAGTACTTGTAATACAATAAAATTGGGCTTGGGGAGACACAGTGGCACTGATAGGGGACGAATTGAAGTTCAGGCAGAGGAAAAATGCGTGATATGGGGGAAAATATTTGAACGAAAAACCCTTGATAAAGAATGAAACTCAAATCACAGTGATGATTGTATCATTCGATCAGGAAGGAAAAACCACGTGATAGATCAGGTAAAGACAAATGATGTGGGATTATGGTGATCAGATCTACTAGATTAGGGTTAAAAATATCTCACTAAATAATCATATCAGACAAACAATCACTTGCCCAGATCATATCATGATCCGATTCCAATTAATTTCAGCAACACTTGAGATGATGATGCTGTGTACTGATGGCGGTTTAAGAGTCTGATGGGACAGTATGACTGTTAGCTGAATCTGTGATTTCAACAACTTAAAATTCCTTGCACATACTATTCTAGCTACCAAAAGAGACAACTTTCGAAAGCTTAAAATACTTTGAAAAAATAGCCCTTAGTTGTCGAAAGTGAAATTTTAGATTTTTTCTAATAAAAGTATAGACTCATCACTTTTTGAAAAAATAAGTCTAAAGATCATCTTAAAGACATTTAACTCAAAAATATTTCATCTAATGATCCATGTCATTACCTAATGACCATAATTTGGGAAAATTTATTTCAAGAGACAACAAGACCAGCAAGCCAGGAACTCCATCATGATACCCACCAATCATATCTCAATCATCAGGTCTCCTATCATTATAGGAAACTAACATAGGATCCAATTGGGGATGGAAGCTCCTGAGGAGGTGTCAAGAATCCCAGCTCTCTAGATTCATAAATCAGTGCCTTTTCCATTAGGCTGATCCAACAACCTGTATTTTGATCTGTCCTACACCCTACTTACCAGAAATCAGTTGATTATCCATTCCGACCTTGACTGAGTCTTTGAAGTAAACAAAAAACAACATAAATCACATACTTTCCCAAAAATTTTATTTGTATATGGTAAATCTGATAAAAATGTTGATCCGGTGATCTTATTTATATACATACACCCTATTCTAATCCTGAGAATGCTTGGTCCTAATCAATATGGAATATCCAGTGTAACCAGTCAAAAATTAGATCTGGAACCTGGGATCTTTCACTATTTTTCACCAAACTCATATGTAGATCTCGTAATGATATGTGATAAGGATTTCTATCTTGATCTCCCTTACATGAAACTTGATCTGTCCAAAAAACCATTAAAATGCTGAAAATGTATAGTGGTATTTCCATGAAACATTTCTCCATGTACATACCTATAGGATCCAAATATATCTGAGTTGTTCCTTGGCATTTGGAATTAGTCCATTTCATCTCCTGACCTTGCGCTTCTTGTGAGGTCTTCCAGTCTTTAAAATTTTTAAGATGTATTTGCATCTCATCTGATGTATTTTTCACTGACATTTCTGTTGAACCAGATAGTGGGGTAGATTGTTTGATCATATCCATATCATAACAATTTTTTAATTCATTAGGAGTAAATGAAAACAGACTTTGAAAACACACATTGCCCATAATATCAACTATGGGGTCATATAATTCTTTTGATGACTGTGGAATGGGCTTTGCTAGCACTTCATGGTTTACATTGTGGCTTTCAACTAGAATCTGACCAAGATTCCCTCTCAAAATTTGAGAAGAATTAAAACACAGAGGCAGTGAATCACAATGGATTAGCTCATTACCTATTTTAGGCTTCATGATTTCATCTGAGGTTTGTCCTTCAAAAAGGCTCAAGGGCTGCACCTCTGGATCAACTTCTATATCTCCCCTGTTTTTCTCAACCGATGCATTAAAACATTTCTCATTCTTTCTATTCATGACTTGTTGATAATGTTCCCTTAGCAGTGAGGCAAAACATAGGGGCATACATTCTACATTTCTTGGGAAATTTTCTGCATTCTCCTCCTTGCACTCTTGTCGAGTATGCATAATCTGTTTTTCATTTGTGCACTGTGATAAGTGGGCTTCTTCTTCCCATGAAAATAATATTGGTTTCTTTGAAACATCATCTTCGATCTCAACCATATAGTCACCATTCTGAAGATCATATCTGAGTATATTGTCTATGTAGGGGAGTTCATCAAACATGCACATCATCTCTGGGGATTTTCCCACCATCTTCCGATTGTGAACTTCATCTTAGCTTAGAATACTTTGAAAAAATAACCCTTAGCTGCCGAAAGTGAAATTATAGAGTTTTTCTAATAAACGTGCAGACTCATCACTTTTTGAAAAGATAAGTCTAAAGCTCATCTTAAAGACATTTAACTCAAAAATATTTCATCTAATGATCCATCTTATTACCTAATGACCATAGTTTGGGAAAATTTATTTCAAGAGACAACAAGACCAGCAAGCCAGGAATTCCATCATGATACCCACCAATCATATCTGAATCATCATGTCTCCTATCATTATAGGACACTAACATAGGCTCCAATTGGAGATGGCAGCTCTTGAGGAGGTGTCAAGAATCCCAGCTCTCTGGATTCATAAATCAGTGCCTTGTCCATTGGGTTGATCCCACAACCTATATTTTGATCTGTCCTACACCCTACTTACCATAAATCAGTTGATTATCCATTCTGACCTTGACTGAGTCTTTGAAGTAAACAAAAAACAACATAAATCACATAGTTTCCTATCAAGTTTATTTGCATAAGGTAAATCTGATAAAAACATTGATCTGATGATCTTATTTATATACATACACCCTATTCTAATCCTGAGAATGCTTGATCCTAATCAATATGGAATATCTAGTGTAACTAGTCAAAAATTGGATCTGGAACCTGGGATCTTTCACTATTTTTCACCAAACTCAGATGTAGATCTAGTAATGATATGTGATAAGGATTTCTATCCTGATCTCCCTTAAATGAAACTTTATCAGTCCAAAAAACCATTAAACTGCTGAAAATGTATGGTGGTATTTCCATGAAACATTTCTCCATGTACATACCTATAGGATCCAAATATATCTGAGTTGTTCCTTGGCATTTGGAATTAGTCCATTTCATCTCCTGACCTTCTGCTGCTTGTGAGGTCTTCCCGTCTTTAAAATTTTTAAGATGTATTTGCATCTCATATGATGTGTTTTTCACTAACATTTCTGTTGAACCAGACAATGGGGTAGACTGTCTGATCATATCCATATCATAACAATTTATTAATTCATTAGGAGTAAATGAAAACAGACTTTGAAAACACACATTGCCCAAAATATCAACTATGGGGTCATATAATGCTTTTGATGACTGTGGAATGGGCTTTGCTAGAACTTCATGGTTTACAATGTGACTTTCAACTAGAATCTGACCAAGATTCCCTCTTAAAATTTGAGAAGAATTAAAACACAGAGGCAGTGAATCACAATGGATTAGCTCATTACCTGTTTTAGGCTTCATGATTTCATCTGAGGTTTGTCCTTCAAAAAGGCTCAAGGGCTGCACCTCTGGATCAACTTCTGTATCTCCCCTGTTTTCCTCAACCGATGCATTAAAAAATTTCTCATTCTTTCTATTCATGACATGTTGGTAATGTTCCCTTAGTAGTGAGGCAAAACACAGGGGCATACATTCTGCATTTCTTGGGAAATTTTTTGCATTCTCCTCCTTGCAATCTTGTCGGGTATGCATAATCTGATTGTCATTTGTGCACTGTGATAACTGGGCTTCTTCTTTCCATGAAGATAATACTGGTTTTCTTTGAAACATCATCTTCGATCTCAACCATATAGTCACCATTCTGAAGATCATATATGAGTATATTGTCTATGTAGGGGAGGTCATCAAACATGCACATAATCTCTGGGGATTTTCTCACCATCTTCTGATTTTGAACTTCATCTTAGCTTAGAATACTTTGAAAAAATATCCCTTAACTGTCGAAAGTGAAATTTTAGAGTTTTTCTAATAAACGTACAGACTCATCACTTTTTGAAAAGATAAGTCTAAAGCTCGTCTTAAAGACATTTAACTCAAAAATCTTTCATCTAATGATCCATCTTATTACCTAATGACCATAATTTGGGAAAATTTATTTCAAGAGACAACAAGACTAGCAAGCCAAGAACTCCATCATGATACCCACCAATCATATATGAATCATTAGGTCTCCTACAATTATAGGACACTAACAGCTAGTATGAACTTTTTAATATGGTCTTCAGGAAATCCAGAGCTTTCAGGGTCAAATTTGGAAAGTAATTTTTCTGGATGTCGAGGGAGGTTATGTACCCATCTAGGGATTGCCAAAGCATCTCTATCCAACCAAGGTTGATCATTTTGAGGTGGGTTTTCCCTTTCTTCATTATTATCATTGTTATCCTCCATGCCGTCCAACTATGAATTTGAGTAATCAGAGTTAAACCCTTCCTCGTCAGATTCAAAATTGTCGGGCTCAGAGTAGTTACTAGCTAGTGTTTGGGGGATTAGATTAAGGGGATGTTCAATATCGGTGAGGGAAAAATATATTAGGTCTCCTACTGTGTGGACAAAAACCTGGTCAGGGGTGTCAACAATTGGTTTGCTGAATTTTTTTCTACAAGGGAGTAACAGAGCTAAGGGTAACGATCCAATTTGTCGGGCGTAAGCTCTTGTGATTCTTTTGAACTGGTTCAACTCCTTGTGGGGAAGAGCGTAATGTATTTCAGGGAATAGATGTTCTTCCTCATGCTAGGGTGAGTTACTCATTTTGGGAGTACTCTGAGTATGTGGGCTATCTTGAGAATGACTAGCCATACATGTGGTCTGTTTTGAATCTGTAGGCTACGTGAAATAATTTATCAGGAATATTGTTAGCCATTTATTCACATACCCTCCTTCTAGCACCAATTTTGTTGAGGGGTCCGAGATCACTTTAACTAAACAACAAGAACCAAACCCACCTTAGAGGCCCAATTAGACTCTGCAACATTTGATGGTGGAATTGTTCTCCAGATATTTCTATCTAGCCAATTTATCGATGGGATTTTACTTGGTGACTGACAAGATATATTCCTATGAAAGTTCCTCCTTTAGTTTAAACATTCTCTTTTTTTTGTATTTTCTTTTATTAGACGAGTTTGATAAAATGAGATGTGCTGGTATAAACCAACTGGTAGATGGGATTCTTAACTACTGAATAAGGCTAATCTTGGGATAACCCTCATGCTCAAGCATGCAGACAAAGATATTCACACCTATTACATGCCTAGTACTGTTACATTAATTTGCTGGTATTTCAACATTGAATGAGATACAATTATCAGAAGAAAGATACACATGTAATAAGATGATTGCAAGAAAAATAGTTTCCTTAGCTCCAACACGAATCACACATTAACACAATGATTTTCTTTCCATCATTAAGAACAAAAGAACTATAAAAAATATTGAAACAAATAACTTATCAATAGATTTAGAAACTCTTACTCATTACAACACCATTTACTGAAATAGAAGTTGGAAGTAATTCCTCTTCAATCCAATCACATAACGCCCTTGATGAAAAATAGAATTTTGTCTCTGGTCCTAAAAAGGACTTCTCAATTAAAAATATTCATAAATAGTTCTTCACAATTCCCAAAAAGAGGGTCTTTTCCCAAAACCATCGACCTTTTCTAAAAGGTCAATCCTCCTATTGATAAAGAATCACTAACTAAAAATAGCTGCTACAAGTTTAAGTTAAGTAAACCAAAATATCACCATGTGGTGCTTAATCTCTTTGTTCTCTAAGAATCATCTCGTGGTTCTACTGGAGTGGATGATTCTTCTCATATTCTGACCATTGGACAAAGAGATCCTCGCATGTGTTAGAATACAAGAACTTGTGCTGATACATCAGGGTTGAAAGGATTTCTTTCACTTCTACTGCCCATTCTCTGTATTTGATAATCTTGACACTCAATTGCTATAGAACTGCATGAGCCTTGATCTGATTCTTTGTAAATTGTTGTATTTGACTTGGTTCCATGCTTTCCACCTGTGCAATCTCCAATGCCCATGATGAGTCTTGTTCTGCATGTCGCTTGACTATGTCATGCAGGTCAACAAAGTCTTCTGGTGAGCCGAATTCTAGGAGGCCAATGCCTTTCATCTCTTGATTGATCTTTTCCCAATTCTTTTTTCACTTAACCAACTTCTTCTATATCTCTCGCTAAGGTTCCTGGGCCATACTTACACAATATTCGACTACTTTTCTGATCTAGGAGATGCTGCTATCATTATCACTCGAATACCATGTTCCTCTGCATCTCGACCCTTTTGCATTGCGCTGATGTAGTCAATTCTTTCTACTGCTTGGTATGATTTTTCATATCATCTCTCCACGTCCTTGCAGGTTTCCAATGCCATAAGGGTATCTTCTTGGAAATCAGCTATACCTGTAGTGAAAAGATGTCGTTCATTTGTGAATTTTGCATAAAAATCTTGAAAATCACTCTTCATAAACATTGTGGCCTGTGTTGAGTCTTGACAATATTTTTCCAAATGGCGCAGATGTTCTAACTCTTTTAGTGAAGAAACCAGTTCCTTTTCATCTTGCCTTTCTCTCTCCAACATGGCATCAGTGATAGCCATTCTGACACCCATAAGATCAGATGTCTTGGTGTGTTCTGTGCTAAGCAACTTCTCCTTCGTGGTGATGAGAATCGAGCTATCCAACACGAGCCTTCTCTTCTTGGTGGTCCTCTTCATAATAACTTTCCTCTTCTTATAATAAGCGATCACCTATATATCGATGACCTCATCAACAAGCTCAGGGATTTGTTGTTCTCCCCAGGTTAGAGTGTTGCCCAGGCTCCCTGCTATGTGTATCTATTCTAGGATTGGTTCCTGGACTTCTTTCACATGCTTCAATGGCTCAACCTCCATTTGTTGTTCATCAGTTGGTGAGGTATCGGCCAAAATTGAAGAATCAGTGATAGGTTCAATACTTACTTGGTAATCAGCTGTTGGGGTGCCGATCTCTTGCTGTTGAACTTTCTCTTTTTGACCACCCGATGCTAGCTCATTCCTCGAGTTGTCTTTTTGGGTCTTCGATAGGTCGACAAAATCAGTGCGTAAGACACTTTCGACCTCATGGCCGCTCTACGGAAGGTTTTGAATTGAAGCATTGGGACTTGGGGTAGATGTTTTCTCAAGTTCCTTCTCCTCTGTAATCAATATCAGAGTTACTGGGGAGACCTATGAACTCTCTTCATCATCATAGATAGTTATTAGATAAAATATGGGGTTTGATACACCTGTTTCACCCAACATTCTTGAAACCTCAAGCTAGGTTGGAATTGTCACCGATGATCTTATCTATGGTGATGGAGCTCTAGGGTTTTCCAGACTAGTGATTTCCTCCAGTTGTATTGACTCTAAGCCACTTGGATCTTCCTTGATTGTGATTGGGTCATCCAAGGGGATCCTCATCATTTCTATGACTTGAGGATTATTCTCTAACTGGTCAATGACTCTCTGGGATCCTTCTAGTAACAACAACCCTCTCCTTTGTGCCTCTGTGGTCTCTATTGCTCTAATTTATTCTCTAACCATGAGAGATTCTTGAGCTGACTACTGTATTGTCTCAATATTCTCATCCATGCTCATGGAATTGAACCTGGTCATGTTCAGGTTAGATTACCTATGTAATAGCTCCTCCCATTCCTAAGTTCATTCTATAAAAATATCATCCTCAAACTTGTCATGCGTGTATGGCCAACTGGACGATACTTGTGAAGCATGTTGGGAAACCAGGCATTTGGGGTTGTGCTTGCGAAAATGACCTATTGGGAACCTGAATTCAAGCTAAATCAAACCTTATTGTTTGGTTTGAGCAGTGTATTTCACTATATAAAACCCCACATGGAATCTGTAGGGTATAAATTCCCGTTTCTTGTCCTTAACTAGTGTGGCGTTATAGCCCTGCAGGATTGTCTGATAATAGATTTCTCCTACAATGAGATGGTATGGGATGTGAGCCAGGAGTAAATGGACTTCTCTAATGCCCCCTAAAACCCTAATATAGGTTGTGTGTTTATCTAGATACCAGTGGCCTACCTTCGATATCATTTTATTGGCTACTACAGACAACCTTGGGCATTCCTTTTTAAATAAAATGAAATAAACTCGAGTGATGAATTCATTGCAAGTAAGGGCATAAGATTTTTTGTACCTTTTCTCCCATAATATGATGAAGTAGAAATGAACAGGTAGTTTTGCAACGTGCCAACTCAAATTCATCCTGATGAATACATTCCTCGCGCAGATTATGTCTAGCAAATAAGAGGCCATGTGAAAACCTGTTGCTTCTCCTTCTTTCGACGTCTGAGCCTGTTATACACTGATGCTCAATTGCTTGGAGATAATTTCTCCCTAGTTGAAGCTACTCCTGGAGATCACCATAATGTATACTAGGGATATCCATGCTTATGATAACTTGGATCCGTCCTTTTCTCCATACAGTCGACAGATTAGAGCCATCAAGTATATATATGGTTCCCTCAAGTTCACTGTCTCGTACCAGCCATTTCTATGGTTTTTAAATTTCTTGTCTTCCTTCCACTAGGAATCCATTAATCGGTTGGTGTCATGTAACTCATAGAACCTAATCAAGAATTCTATGTTTAGCCGCTCCTCTGGGTCCCTGATTTTGTAGTACTTCTGAACTTTTGTCGGGAGAAAAACTCTAACACATCCACCATTCTCATCATTGATGAGGCACTTCTAAGCATATGTATGATCAATTAGAAAACTCAAAATATCAATGCATGGGAAAACTAGAGTTTGATAGGCTACAGTGTGTAACAACGACCGTCAGACATTCGGGAACACTTGGTCATCGAGCACCCTTACATCTGGGTTGCTGTGTGGGATACACTCTGGGTAATCTTCCTGGTTGATTATGTTGAATAGATCTACCCACTATGGGAGCATTATTTTGGATCCAGTGGTCGCTTTTGTATTGCCAAAGATCGGGGGTTGAATGAATTCTTTCTTTGTCGAGGCTTTAATAACTGGCTCTGCCCTAGGAGCGTATTCCAACTGCCTCACAGTGTCGGTAGCCAAACCCTCACCAATTTCTTCCTCCTTTATCTTAGGTGCCCTAGGCGAGCTTCTGGTTGTTGGCTTTCTTGGAGTCATTTTTTTCTTATAGTTATAACATAGTTAGACACTGTGTAAAAGATCAAATGATGATATATAACAAATTACGACCACCGAACTGATGAAATTTAACACATACCTCTATTGCTATCTTAACATGGTTTTGATGGTCTGAGAATCAATGCAGTCTTGAGACGCTCACTCTGCTTCTTTGGATTCTCTGGAAATGGAAACTAGTGTGCACAATGGAAGTGTTCGATGTTGTTTTCGTGATTTAAATAGAGATGTATACCTTGTTGCATCAACTTATTCAATTCAGGATATGAGTGTAGTCCTACAAAATCTTCTGCCAAATCTTCATTATGTTTAAAATTAAATTTGATCATAGGTCGACAGCACAGGCATGGGCTATAAATTTGCCTATCGATGATTTAAAATTCCTGTTGCTCAATTGGTGCACGGGGTAATAATGTATGTGGGGTGAAACATTAACTGGCCTATTAAATGATAGAATCCAATCCTATCTCGTGCTAAAAACATCCCATCATTTCGCTAATCTAACTGGTGGATCGACAGTCAGGGCTTCTCTTTAAACATTGTTCGTTTATATCTCTGAGAAAAAGCTTCGATGCCGATCCATCTTATCTTACAAAACTTATGTGGCAAAGCTAACTCGAAAGTATGACTAGGACATAGGGAACCTTAAGCTGACTCAGGATGAAAGTAGACCGTACGAAATCCCTATGCAACAAAGACACATGGCACTTGAAATCAACATCTTTGTTTAATCATGTTATTCATTATCAGGGTCTTTTCCTTAGCTAATCATTCTAACAACAGATCCTACCCAACTGATGCCAAAAAGTATAAAAGATCGGTGATCGGTGATAAGCTTAACCAAGTGCTCCCAGATTAACTCCCTCGAAAATTTCCGATGTCGAAAGTACATCGGGGGTCACCGATCAATGATGTGTTCAATGTGGACATTTTCAATGATTTAACCCTTTGAGATTTCACCGACGCTGAACAAGCACACTCATCATCAACTATGGGGTGTTTTTCATGGCTCTTGTCAATGTTTAGCCCTATCGTATTTCGTCGATGCCGATGGGGATCAACTATCTTCTGAATCTTCATGGTGAATAACTAACGCAAACTTACTCCTCCTTTTACCGATGCCGATGGTGCATAAGGGATTAGTGTTATTGTGTGTCCATTTTAACAGCTTGGATTTTGACGATGATGAACAAAAGTGCGTTAGTTGCAATGTGAGCTCTAGATTCATAGTTAGAATGCCAAGTTATTTTAGACTCAAGGTTTCATTTAACAATTTCAAACAAATATGATTTGATCGATATGAGTCATGAAAAAAAAATAAACCATCCCTCCACAATGAACTCAATTCAGACAATAAAACAAAAAGAAAACAAGTGGTACCCAAAAATGACGGAATTTCATAAATCTTTTAGTGTGTGTTGAACACTCAACAGGTGGATCATAAGGAAGGGTAGGAGCATCTTCTTGTGGTAGGTTTTCAAAATGGGGAACATCAACATCCTCTTCAAAAACTTCCTCAGAAATGGCCATAACAAGCTTTTGTTTGTTACACTTGTGCCTTGGAAAATGTTTTTCATCACAATCATAACTAAGACCCTTAAGTTGGAATTCTTCCATTTCTTCCCTGATTAATTTGTGGATCTTGATAGGAGTGGAAGGAGGGGTTGGATTGGTGGGTTGAGGGTGAGGAATACAGGATGGTTTACAGTTTTTGGAAGAGACTAACCATTTTTATTCATTGGCGTTGTGAGTCGCTTCAATCTAAGTCGGGGGGGGCGAGCCATTAGGACATGGGATCATATATCATCCTCCATGTCACTAATAAAGCATTCTCGAAAGGAGGTATCTATCATGTTGTCTGTTCAGAAAGCCAAATTCTCAAAAGAGGCTATAGATTCTTCCATTATACTTGACTATTTTTTCTTGGTCAAATGTCCCAAATGGTGTGTGTCATGTCAAAGCATTCATACAATTCTACAACAAACTAGGTCCAAGCAATATACCCTCGAAATTATTTTTTTCACCATTTCCACCATTTCCATCATTTAGGATCCAAAAAACTTGATGTTCCATTTGAGTAACCCAGCCCATGGGATCCGAGCCATCAAATTTGTTCACCTCAACTTTGGGAAGATGCAGTTCACAATGAAGGTGGTTGGAATGAAAGGCCATGGAATGAGAGGAGTCAACACCATATTGGTAGGAAGACTTTTCATTGGAGGCAGGGCCTCAAAATTGATTCATCAAGTTTTTCATGTCTTTAGAAAAGGTGTGCAAGGTCTGTTTCACATCTTTCATCTATGAAGAGAGAACATCAACATTGGAATTGAGGGTAAAAATATTGGAATTTAGATGTTGGATGTCATTCTTGTTTTGGCCAATGTTTGTTTACAAGGAAATGATGGTGGTGTCAAGAACTTAGTTGTATGAGTGGGCCATTTGGGAGGTAGGTAGGCAAGAAGTGGGTAGGTGAATCTGCACAGAAAAAGGTTATGGCTGAGGGGTATCATGGTGATCAGTGTGAAGAGATGAAGGAAATGGAATAGGTTTCAAAGAAGGGTGCCAGGAAAGGTAGTCGGGACCACATAAAAAATTATTATAAGTGATAGACTGTGATCAAGGTGAAGAGAGGAATCCATGTTGGTTGTGGAGCCTGATTATCTTCCTGATTTAGAGGTCTTTTACGTTCAGTCATGTTTATACCCCGTGAAGTATTTACACCCCAAAAGTATGTACACTTTTCCACACGGGGGAGTGCAGAAGGGGGGTACCCCCTCTGCGAGGTCTGGGGGGGCTATCCCCCCGGCTGGGGGGTCTCGGGGAAAGCGGGCCCCCAACGGGGGTTCAGGGGCAGTGTCCCCCGAAGAAAAAATTGCCTTGTAAAAGTATATTGTAATTTCATTGTAAATCTGGACCGTTCATTATAAGGTCGCAGATCTAACGATAGAGATTATGTTAGGGTTTTTTCCCTAGAAGACAACCCTCTTTTATGAGGGAAATGTATTGTGTCTATGTAGGTCAGCAAGTATTGTATTCTGAGAGAGGAGACTGTGAGAGAAAGAAGAGGAAGTTACAACGAGTTTTTTTGTAGGTTGTATCCCTTCATTTTGCTGGATAATAATAAAGAAAGGACCTAGAAATTTCTCTGGTGGACGTAGCCCACACTGGGTGAACCACATAAATCTGTGTCTCTCTTTTATTGTGTATCTTTTGTGTTTTATTTCCGCATTTGTTTTATTTTATTTCTCCACGGTCCTATTTTTCTAACAACTGGTATCAGAGCGTAAGGTAACTCACAGGAAAAGAGGGTTCCTGGTTCGAGTGGGAGCAATGTCAGAAGATGGAAAGTTTAGGGTAGAGAAATTTAATGGCCAAAACTACCAGTTATGGAAGATGCAGATGGAGGATTATTTATAT
>SNQJ01S0190949.1:7709-18043 GCA_010110895.2 Picea sitchensis | reverse complement strand
TTTACCAGTAAGTGACGCCATTTCCCTCACGTTATTGAATGACGTCATTGCCCTCACGTTATTCAATCACGTCATTGCCCTCGTTTGTAACATCGTTCACAATCAAGAGAGATTTATTGTGGTTTAAAATTTTATCGTTCTAACTGTTATAAAATTGTAAACGAATTATTAAAAAATGTTTATTAAAAAAAATGGTTATAAAATTGTAATTCAAAAAATGTTATAAAATTGCAAAGGAATAATTAAAAATAAATAAAAAATCGTTGATGTAGCTGAAGAGTTTCCGAGTGGTGAAGGAATAATTAAAAAAAAAAAGTCGTTGATGTAGCGGAAGAGTTTCCGAGTGGTAAATGGAGGAATGATACATTTCATGGATATTCTTTTAGAAAATGCCAATATTACTATGTTTGAATATTAGACATATGATTATTGATAGGAATTAATAACACTTGAAATAAAGGAATTAATAACACTTAGGATAATACAAAGCTCAAGCAGTTGACTTCGCCTTGCCAATAACGGAAAAGTCACTGGATAGGCTACCGCAAATTTAGAATTGTTTTAGATCGCTCACATCGAGTTCGACGAAGAATTGCCATCGCTCAATCGAGCTACGAAGAATTGCCAACTTAGTTTAACAAATGCACCACTAATCACTGGATCGGGATCCAAAACTTTCTCAATATCAGTTAATTGATCTGATGCTCGCAGAGGAAATTCATGCTGTGTATGAGTGCCGTTGAAAATGGTCTGAAGTTGATCACGAAAATAATCTGGCATTAATTTGCTGTAACTGTTACCTAATATGATAATCTTATTTAACTGGGCAGGCGTGCTGTTTGCCTTCAATACATTTTCGGTGAGATAGTATGGCATGTGAGGCATGAAAAATAGCGTTGGTCTGTCAACAGTCCGTTTGCAATTTTCGTTGATAGAGAGACAAGTGCAGTCGAGGGAATTTATGACCATTTCATCCAATGGAGAATGAACTGGATCGTACACAACGATATCATTAACCCATTTAAATTTCTCCCTTAGTAAAATGGCAAAACCTAACTGAATGTAATGACGCTCTGCATAAAATTGACCACTCACAAGTCTCTTGTCAGGCTCTAGCGATCCAAGACCATAGAGAACTACTTGTAATTCTGAATGATGGGAGTTTGTGCCTATCACCCTGTTTATGTGGGAAACCATTTCTGGTTTCTGCATTTGTTTCATAAATTCTTTAAAAAACAAAGATTTCTCCAACTTTTGTCGAGCGAGACGTACTTTTCCCGTTAATTCATGAACTTTTTTATCCATTTCTATGTCAGAAAAAGGTTTCGCCATTATTGTCAATTCACACTACTCAATATTTGCCCTTCCAAACTACTCAATGAATAGGAAGAAAGCTGTAGGATAATACGTCAAGAGATTGAAATCTTTGACAGGTATATATATTTGTACACAAGTTATGTTGAAGTGGATAAGGGTGTGTCGGTTAAATGGAATCATGCAACCCGTTACTCTAAATTGCTTGCAATCATATTATTTTGATTATTCTTAAAATATGCATTGTAAATATGCTTTTCTAATCATATTATTTTGATTATTTTTATAATATGCATTTTGAATTTGAATTAATATAATTATTATTTTTGTTTTCAAAATTTTTAAAAAGTTACAAGTTCACATTTAAAAGACATAGAGTATGTATACTTCATTATTAAACATGAATACAAAATTTTTGAAAAACCCACAAACAACATTATATTTACTATTTACTATTACCTTTTTCTAATAATATTATAAAACTGATTACATATTTAAATATTTTTATCAATTTCTCTGTCCCAATTATAAATTTTAATCATATTTATGTTTATGCTTGTAAAACTGATTACATATTTGAATATTTTAATCAACTTCTCTCTATTTGGACTTTTCTCTTCAACAAAATACCAATTATAAATTTTAATCATGTTTATGTTTATGCTGTGGTATCACTGGCATCGTTGTGATGGGATGGGCATACTCAATTGTATAAATATTAGTAAAACTGATAGATTTTAACTAATTGATATGGATTTAAATGGTATAGATATGAGAATTTTTAAGTCGAAAAGTGTATACTTATTGGTAAAGGGTACAATTAATCATTTTTTAATCTAAAATTCTAATTTGATGGTTAACAATTAAAGATGTTGAAATATTCTTAGTCGTCCTCCCAAATCAATGAATGTGATTTACTTTTCATAATATCTCCTTGTAGTTTTGAATGCATCCGTTAACCAGTTTACTTTTTAACATTTACCTAATCATATTAAGAAATTACTATAGCAATATGATTGCCATATTTAAATAATGAACTTTTAACATTACCACTTTTGGATTATTAACCACGAATTTCCTCACCTGTTCCTGCGTTTTCCTCAGGGGTTTCAGCATCCCCTCATTTCTAATTATTGGGCAGAGTGTAGTAATATATAATGCCAAGTGTCTCTTCGTAGCTGCATTCTTCACGATGACTCAACGACGACTCAACTGCGTTCTTCAACAAAGGCTCCACTGCGTTCTTCATGATGGCTCAACTGCTTTTTTAACCAGTAAATATGCCTTTCCGCATTAATCAGTCACAAAATTGTGACTGTGCTAGTTATATATACAGTTATCTGCCCACCTTTTCAAGGTACGGCCACTAACACCAACTTTCCCGATATATCTGCCCACCTTTTAAAGGTACGGTCAGCAACTTTCCATTCGGGAAGATGAACAATCTAGATCACAAAATCTGTCTGGTATATTTTGAATCTCAAGGTTGGAAAAGAATTTCAAAATTGGAAAGCCTTTCAAGTTTCTGCTTGTTCTCCCCATTTTAACAAAAAAGAGTTGTTGGTTATACAATTTTTTTAATCGTAATTGCAAGGAAAATTGATCCATGAAACAATTTGCTCGACAAATTCCATCTTCAAGTCTTTAATTGTCGAGGATATGGATATTTATTAAGGGTTAAGAGATTACATGTTATATTATGTGTAGATTTGTATGAAGGGTTAAGAGATTACATGTTATATTATGTGTAAATTTGTATGAAGATATGTGTTATTATCCCTGAGTGCTTGAGATTTGAGTTTCTAGGTTGATTTAATTTTTTTTTATATGTTATCACTATGTAGTTATTTAATTATTTTTTTATCATGTAACTTTAGATAACATCTCTTTCATAGTGAACTTACATTATCTTACAACATCTCTCTGATATTGCATTGTATAACATCTCACCTGACCTTATATTTAAAAATAATAAAATAATAAAGATGATTTATTGACCACATTCTTACATTCAAGAATTTATTAAGTACATAGAGACACATGTATTTGACATAAAAACTTATATCAATGTAGATTCATCTTAAACCAGCTATAAAGCACAGGGATCAAATTTCTTGAGTAACTTTTTGATCATTTAATATAAAGGAATTAATACATGATATGGAATTAAATAATAAAACAATTTACACCTCAATAAATTTGATCCCTTTCTATGATTGATAGATTCGGTAAAGATGGATCTAGGCCCCATAAATTTTTAATGCTCATTTTGGATCAATACTCTTAATTCATTTGAATAATATGATTTACTAACATGTTTAAATTGAATTTATTATACTAACTATTAAGTTTTAATTATTATGAAAATGGATAAGATCTAGATCTAGGGTTTTTGAATATGGCAATGGATGAGGAGTAAGCTGATTTTGGGGATGATTTTTTGAGGTCCTATATTCTCTAGGGGGGCCTTTTCTACTAAGGCTCTAGAGGAGTCAATGGTGTTATAGCCTTAATTTCCACTCTACAGGCAAGACTAGAGTTCACAAGAAGGTGAAAGTTAAAGTACATGCCTTGCTTGAGATTTGAGACTTTTTTGGAGGACATTGCAGTTTAATATGGTACAACAGGCGACATCATCGCACATCAACAGTAGTACAACAAGCCATGAACTGTCAAACCTACTAGATTCGTGGAGTTAGGAAGAGATAATCGAGGGATGCGTTGTATCTTCTTGGCATGAGCCTAGGAACTCACAACATTCCAGTCTCTAGTGGTCTCTAGAAGATCTACAAGCTCTCCTAAGCCTCCTCCAAGTATCTATATAACAAAGGCAAGTTTTGAGCAAGGGAGGAGGAATGAAGAGTATTGTTATGATGTCCATTTGCAGAGGAGTTCTTCCTATCCATCACAACAAGAAATCAGAAGTGCCTAGCCTGATCAAGAAGTAGAGGAGGAGCAAGGAGAAAGGAGTCAAGGGAGAATGGCATCATCATCAAAGGTATGAAATTGATGCAAGTTATCTATGATAATCTAGTAGATCAATGGTTTTCCTCCTAAATGGTTTGTATTTATTATACAAATGTTTGGATTCTAACACCAAATAGAGAAGTGGAAAGGCATTGTTTATCTTTTGCGTCCAGGAAGCATATTGCATAGATTGGAGCTGGAACTTTAGATTTACATGAGTTCGGATATACGAAGGAAAAACTACAGATTAGGGTATGCTCTTTCTACGAGTCTTAGGTTGATTGTGAATCTATCTGTTCGACTATAGAAAACAATATAAATCTAAGATTTTTTGTCTAGGATCAATAGGCAGATCCTAAGGAGATCTTGTTGTTTATTCAATGAGATCCCTGTGAGATTTATCCCATAAAAAATGGTCAATGGTTTTGGACCTTGTGGGGGATTGGGAGGGTTGGAAAAAAACCTTACAATCTACCCACACTCACAAGGTAGTGTTATCGAGGAGGGAAGGCCAATCATCAAGAACAATTATGACATTGTTGACGATTGGGATCTAGATTTAGTAAAGTCATAACCTGGAAGCTCATGTGGCAAAGATGGCGACGGATGTAACCTAATGCACCCTTGGGATGGGATAATACTACTTCGTCTTCGTTGGAAGTTCACAATAAAGGTGAGTCTGGATTTATTTCTCTCATGTCGGACGATGTGTTATACTTGGATTTAGTTAAAAATTTTGGAAGACAGATGGAGTGGAATCCCATTCTAAAAAAAATTGGAAGACAGATGGAGTGGAATCCCATTTTAGATGTTTTCTCGTTAAGTGAGTTAGGAGGTAGAAGGGTTTTGGATGGAGATCCCTAAGTAAATAATGGTTTAGCAAGGGTGGAAGATAATTTTAAACAAAAATATCCAACAAATGTTAACCAAGGGAAGAGGGGACAAGAATGCATTAAGAAGAACAAAAATGTCTTTTTTTTTTTGTTTGCTAGCATGTTCGTGACTTGTGGGACTAGCCTTTGGCTAAGAAATAATGACCCAGCCATCAAAATCACCTGAGGATCACACTTGCCTTGGGCCACACCAACCCTTAGTTGGCCAGATTTTGTATGTGTCTCCTCCCAACTCGAACATGGGTTGCTCTACAAACAAAACCCTTTGAAACCATTCACACTAGAAGAATTTGACGAAGAAGAAGAAAAATGTTAATTTGGTCTTAAGAGAGGATATTGAGATGCACTGAATCATAGATATGCAAAAGAGAACATTGACAGGGCTATTTTTTTGTGATTATATTTTATAGAGTAGTCTTGCAACTCGAATGGATGAAATGTGGAAGTCGTTGTTAGGTTGTCTCCCATAATATCATATTTTGGTTGAAGGGTGGCTCATCTTTATTTTTATGTTAGAAGAGGATTCCATGAAGGTGTTGGGTAGGTGTTGGTTGTGGGATCATAATCCATTATCTCTGAAGAAGTGGAGTTCTTAAGTTCGATAATCGGATGGAGAAATCCCCTATGCATCTTATTTAGATGAAGTTGCTTGAGTTTCCTCTAGAATTTTGGTCAATGGACATGTTTAGAGCAATTGGAAATAGTGTCGGTACTTTCTTGGAATCATATGATAGTTACCAATGATTTAACACATGCATGCTAGCCTTTATCCTTGTTGAGGTGGGTTTAAAGGATGGCTTAGTAGAAGAAATCAACTTAGAGGTGAAAAATAAGCATGACTTTCAGGCTATTGGTTATTTTGGTGTCCCTTTTTTATCATCTCGTTGTCATTCTTATGGACATCTCATTAGTGATTGTTCTCTCAAATTTGATGAAAAGGTATGGAGGTGAAAAGACTTGGTAACTTAAGGCCTTGTGAAAGACTTACATATGGTTTATTAAAAGAAGGAGAAAACTATTTTAGAAAGGTAGCTAGTGGGGAGGATTGGGGAGGATTTATCATTGGAAAAGAATTCAAAGATGGGAAAATATTTTGATCTTGGTGTATTAAATCTATTTATGAGGATCGAAAGGAGGGTATTATTTCTCTTGAACCTCGCTCGTCAAAGGACTAGGAGTTAAACATGAAGGGATATAGGGTGGAGGTTCCATTAGTGAAAATGCCTCTCAAGAATTTAAGTGTTTAAATATTTGTTTAGACTTCATGAATTATGGAAAGGAATCTCAATGTCTAGATGATTCTTATTGGCCATATTTGGTAGTGTATAAGGGGTTTTCTACATTGGTGGAAAAAAATAAAGGTGGTGAGGATATGTAATGCTAGCCATGGTTTGCAGAAAACTAAAGGGCTAGTAGAGGTGAGTAGGTTATTAGAGATATTTGAATCAAATAAAGAAAATATGAGGGGTCTTCTAGATCGAGCTCCATCCATATCTAAAGGGAGTTCAAAGCATTCGAAACAACCTAGATATTTGTTAGGATGCAACAAGGCTGCATAGATTTGGCAGAGGTAGGACCTAAAGGGGGCTTAAGTTCAGGGGTCCTTTAAAGCAGGCTAGTTCCTTAAGAAGGGTTTCCCTTGATTATTATAGACAAGCAAAACTTGGTCAAACATGATAAACTTAAACTGGTTAAGGCCTAGTTTCTGCTAAAGAACAAACATTACATTTTTGTTTTTTGAGATATAGAGCCCCAGAGATTGTCATGGTATTTGTGGAGCTAAATGTCCTACATGTGCATGATCATGGCTAGAGAGCACGCCAGATCATGGTTATGAGTACAAGTCTTTGGATCATGGTATATATATATATATTGAGGTCCATAACGTATAATTGGAAATAAAAAAGAAAAGTTGACTATAATAATAACCAACAAGATCCATCTTAACTCCACATCTATTAATGATTGAAAGGGATCAATTCTCTAGATAAGTCCAAAAATTCAAGGAAAGGTTTGTACTTTGAAGGATTTTTTCCAGGTTACAATGTCCGAGTAAAATCCTTAGGTAATTCCCCTCATTTAAAGGATGGTAACGAGGGTAAGCCCTATATTCTTTAGGGCACAAGGTTGTGACAACACTATACTCATTATTGTTAATTTTTCAATAAGCTAGTTTAATCATGTAGTTCATTTCAATTTCATCATGTCTTAACCATAAACAAGAATGTTGCAGCAACCAAGATCACAAGAAAAAACACCATGCAGAAGAACACAAAAAGTATCCTGGGAAACCCTTATCAATAAGGGAAGAAAACCCAGCCAAATCCTTTGCTATATTCTTCAAGAGAAAAGCCTTTCACCACCAAGAATGACTTAGCACACAAGAGGGTGCTTAAGCCCTAGAAGACTAGCACCCAAGAGAGGTGCACACCTTTTTCCAAGGAGATGTGCTTGTTGAAATTTCCAAACACACAAGAAAGATATGATTCTACAATGGAGAATCATCCCTTATATTAGACTTGACCACTCAACAAAGGCGTCTATTGGCTCAATAGGGCTGACCTCTCTAAGTCAAATATATTATTATTAATATTAATATTAATATTAATTATCTTTTACATTTATTATTAAACATATTAAGTTGGGGCCGACCTATACCCTTTACATAACAATTAGGGTTACAGGTAGGTATGACTCTTGAACAGTATGTAGCAAAGGATTTGATACACCCACTAGTGCTCATCTACTAGGGGCACATCCATAGGGATGCCATAGCTCTGATTCACTGCATTACACAGAGGAACCAAGTCTTCACACGTTCACTTATGTTCGTCCACAGGCACATCCACTCTACAGATCTACTTTCCCACTGCCACTAACATGAGAATCATCTGGAGTCTTCTTGTCAACTCTGCTGCTCAGAGGAGGCTATCACATCATCTTCATTTCTGTTCACATGACGACGTGCCCAACACTTTTGGGATTTCACAAGTTCACCTTGTGCTCAGCCACATGCACGTCCTACTCAACATATCGTTTTTCCATCGGATAATCATCTGGATTTCTTCTCACTCACGTCATGGAGGAAGTCATATCTATGTTTCTAGCTCTGTCCCAGGTAGGAACCACGAACCCTTCTTAGGGGCTTTCTCTCAGGTTTGTAAGCTGAGAGAAAGGCTTCACATAGCTATTGTGTTCCACATCTCATAGGTTTGTAATTTGGAGGATGTCTCCCATAGTTGCATTCATCAACACTCTCTATCATCTATGGAGGCATTCTCTATCAAGCCAAGTCTCACACGGATGCATTTTGAATTTTTTCTTGGCTAGATTTATCGACACTCCCTCTCAACTAGGGAGCCATTCTTCACGAAGTTTAATTTGGTGAAGATATATGCAATCTGCTCATGTGTAGGAAGGTACTGCATGTGTACGATTTTCCTCCGCGTCATATCTATGAAATAAGGATGTTTCATCTCATTGTATTTCGATCCATCAGGAAACACTGGGTTCTCAAGGAGCTTTTACTGATGGCTTTTGGTCATCATCATAGGATCCATCTCATGGTCAAATAAATATGTCAGAAGCTTGTGAAGCCACGTTGCTTCGCACACTTGATGCTTATATACTATGCCTCTGTGGTACTCAAGGCCATAGAGTTTTGTTTTTTTGATGTATTAGGAAACCATGGCAAACTTCACGGTAAAACATCAACTGGATGTGTTCTTTCAGTCCACTTGTACTTTTTGCTCAATTTGAATCGGTCTATCTTGCATACTCAGTTTCACACTGGAGGCATATCTCAGGCCATATCCAACTATGCCTTGTATATATCTCAATACATGTTTTATTGTTGTCTTAGTGAGTTTGTCTTGGTTGACTCATGAAATGACTAGGCACATTCACTGCATGGTATGAATCTAGTCTGGTGTTAACCAGATACATTAGTGATCCAATCAGTTGTGGATCAGTCTCGTCTGAATCATCATCAATCTTCTTCTTTAATTCCATCACGGTGGATTTTTCATTTTGTCATACTAAACTTATTTAATATTTTCACTGTATATTTTCCTTGACTCAGGAAAATCTTATCGGTCCTCTGTCATACTTTTTTTCCCAAGAAGTAGTGCATCATACTCGAATTCTTTATCTCGATTTCAGAAGTCAAGGATTACTTGTATCCAACAACAACACTTATTGAATAAGTCATCAGGATCAATTTCTCGTCACCAACACTGTATAGGTTTGGATCAACAATACTCTTGCCGAAACTCATCAAGAATATATCTATTTGCTATAGTTTCCAACTCATGGATGGTAGTACGGATGGAAGTGTATCGGGTTTACTAGGTCAAGTGTCTCATCATAGACAACTCCCTCTGTTTATGAGAAACCTTTAGGTATAGATCTCGTTTTGTATTTCTTGACACTTCCATCAGCTGCATGCTTGATCTTATAGATCTACTTGGAAGTTACCACAAATTTCCCTTTCTGGTCCCTAAATAATATTTTATGCATCATTTTTTTTTAAGATATACGAGTATTCTTCTGTTATGGCATCTTTCCATACCGGTTATCTTGTTGCTTCTCTAAGACAAGGAGTCTTAGCATCAATGAAGTGGCTCATGACTGAAGGATAACTTGAAAATCTTTTTTTTTTTTGTTTTCTCGAAATGTGCCTTGAGAGACTTGTATATTTATCTGCCTCTTGCGGAGTGAGTCTAGGTAGGCATTTTATGCCTTACTGCAATATCTATGAACATATCAACCGAACATCCTGGATAACCTGGATTAATGTCTGTCTCCCTCTGAATTGTTGAAGGGGGAGAAGGTATTGTCTCACTGTCAATCTCCATCTAAGATTATCTGATTCTTTGAAAAACTATCTCTTCTTCAAGGACAACGTCTCTGCTTGTCTCAATCTGTCTCTTACTAGAGATGTCTTTGAAGATTCATTGTATCCTTTCTTCTTAAAGGATCTAGCTTGGACTTCTTCTCTTTGGGTACATGAATGTACATGGTCATGTACATAGTCTGCTTCATATCTCATCTAATATGTTGCCTTCTGCAACCTTCACTACGGCTGCCTCAAGGTTATCACCTGTGACTTGAACAAGGTCAACAAAACAACAAGCAAGAATAATACTCTGTTGATAATAG
>SNQJ01S0190948.1:25694-40279 GCA_010110895.2 Picea sitchensis | reverse complement strand
CAGTTATCACTCCCATGCAAACCAGTTGTAAGTTGAGCAAAGATGATGATTCAAAGTCTACAGATCAAAGACAATATAGGTCAATGATTGGTAGCCTACTATATGTGATGGCATCCAGACCAAATGTAATGCAAGCAGTTGGACAGGTGGCACGATTTCAGGTAGCACCAAAGGAATCACATGTATTAGCAGTAAAGAGAATCTTCAGATATCTCAAAGGAATAGATGAGTTTGGATTATGGTATCCAACAGGAAAATATCTATCACTTATTGCCTGCACAGATGCAGATTGGGTAGGTTGTATTGATGATCAACGAAGCACCTGTGGAGCAATGTTCTACTTAGGTGGGTGTTTGGTATCATGGCTAAGCAAGAAACAGTCATCGGTATCTCTATCTACAGCCAAGGTAGAGTATATTGCAGCAGCAGCATGTTGTACACAGGTTATTTGGATGAAACAAACTTTGAAAGATATAGAGGTTGAGTATGATGAGCCCATTCCAATATATTGTGATAATACAAGTGCCATTAGTATCTCAGAAAAACCGGTGATGCACTCCAAGAATAAGCACATTCCAATCAAGTATCACTTTCTACAAGAATAGGTTGCAGAAAAGAACATCAGAGTTGAGTATGTGGGCACAAAAGAACAAGTGGCAGACATCTTTACAAAACCACTTCCACAGGAACCCTTTGAATATCTTCGCCAAAGACTTGGAGTTATTTCTACTCCAAAAATGAATTATTTTTGAATGATTATCTTATATGTCTTAGATGTACATGAGGAAGCACCATAATATGACAGTTTGTCAGGGGGAGTAGCCCCAGATGGAAAGATACCTTTGCCATTGATGACAAAGGGGGAGAGATTTATCAGATGCAGAGGATAGAGGCATGGTTCCAGGGGGAGCATGAGTGATATGATTTTGGTATTGCATCAGAGTGTTGCCATCAATGCCAAAGGGGGAGATTGTTGATTAAGGTTGGTTGTCATTGATGTCAAACCTTGAAGAAATACCTATAGCACAAAGGTATGGGTAATGGACCCAATATTGTTTGATGTAAATATGACTCATTATTGTTTTTTCATGGCTCATAAGAAGTAAATATGGATGAACTCCAAAGTGGTCCCCTTATGGTGAAAGCCCTCACGGGAAGACGCTTTGTGGAGTAAGAGAACCCATTCTTAATTGTGGAATAATGAGATGAAGGAATGTGAATTTGTCAGGAAAAATATCCTATATGGATAGTGCTTGTCATATCATTTCCGGCGGTATGTGGAACATCACATAATTCCTCACGGTTAGAGAGTTATGGCCATGAGAAGTTGGAGACCCTAGGTTTGGGTAATGGACCCAAGTTTGTTATGATATATTTTTAGATAATACTATTCTATATGGATAGTACATGTCATTCCATTTCTGGTGGCATGTAGAACGTCACATAACTCCTCACGGTTTGAGAGATATGGCCTTATGAAGTTGGAGGACCATCACATGCCATCTAGAAGCCCCAAAAGGTCAAAGTAGTCAAAGAGGTTTAAGAGATTTTAAAAGTTAAATAATAAAGTGAAGTGATGAGTGTATTATAATTCAATGTGAATACAAAATAAATTATTTCAATAATAAATTTAATGGAGAAATTAGAAGTGGACCCAACCCTAAAATAAGGAAAGTGGGCCAAGTGACCTAGAAGATGTTCAATGTGAATACAAAATAAATTATTTCAATAATAAATTTAATGGAGAAATTAGAAGTGGACCCAACCTCTAAAATAAGGAAAAGTGGGCCAAGTGACTCCAGAAGATGTTTTTAAGGAAGCTACTTGAGAGTATAAATAAGAGGCAAGGCTCTCTCATTTGAATCAAAAGTTGAACATATTGAATATATATAGGTGTTTGAGGCAAAAAAATGATATCTAAGCCGAATTCCTCGAGGAGAAAGTGAAGAAAAGGGGTCAAATGCAAGGGGAAGGATAAAATCCTTTATAAAAGCTTCTAAGGTATGTTATTTAAGGTGTCATCTCACCCATTTTCGCTATATAACTTTTCTATAATGATTCAGATCTTGAAATTGATATGAAAGTGAGAAAACATATCCAAGTATCTTTTTTTTTTTTTTTTTTTTTTTTTTTTTTTTTATTTTTTGAGTTACACTCTGGGGAAAATATGGTTTGTGGCCAGTCCCTAAACTAGTCAAAATCTCTGGGTTTCGTAAACACTACAAATTCTTCATAATAGGTCCAAATTTAGTGAGACCAAATAAGTTGTTTAGGGTACATTCTTTAAGGTATCTGTGGTAATATTTTCATATCATTTCATCAAATATTTGCAAGGCACACTCTACAATGCCGCTTCTAGAATAAGCCAAAATTCAGCAAGGTATGCCATTTCTTTTGCTATAACTCCTTTTCCAGAGGGGTTCCAAGTAGTGAAACTTTGGAGGAATTGCATTAAATGCAATCAAGAACATTTTGTATCAGTTTCACATCTTTATACATTATAGGTTCATGTCAAGGATTGTTTCCAAATTAGGCCGCCGACTAATCCAAAACTAGCATGACTAAAGAAAAGTTTGGATGAAAATGCTAGTCTCTTGTTTTAAAGTTAAGGAAGGTTTGCGGTGAATGCGGATCATATACACCAAGTCTATTAGAGCTACAAATCAGATTTGAACAGGATGAAACTGATGAGAAATTTTAGCTGTGTTACATGTTGAGTACACATGAGTTGAGATGGGTAGTTGGATGAGTTGATGCAATACATACATGAGGTGTATAGCCGATGACGCTGGCGTACATATTGATGAGTCATAGTTGATGAGTAGTTTGTTCATGATTGGTACATACTTGATAATAATGGTTGATACACCTTGTTTATGGTACAAAGTTAACATAGTTATGCATGCCCTCGATGTAATTCTGTTTATGGTAAATGTGCTGATTACGTGTTGAGGTACAGCTTGATGCATGGTTGGTGCATGGGTCGGATTTATTGGTATAGGTTTAGCGCAGTATAATCTCACAAAGGATAGTGTGACAAGATTCCATCATTATACTTCTCACTTAAGGGTGGCGTGATCGAAGCGACGTGGTTGAACTGTTCTCCATTGTAGCCTAAGAACACGGGGTTGTAGCCTCCTTCGGTTGTAGCTAGAGAATTGGAGTTGAGCCCAAAGCTATACCGAGAACTAGGGTGTTGAGCCTCCTCCACTTTGCAAATGGAAACAAAGGAAGTTGGTTCTCCAACGAATAATTCTTAAGACATATAAGAAAAAGCATTATGTGGCTTTTTCCCACGGGTTTCCACGAAACATCGTGTGTAATCGTATGAGGATTGTTTATTTCTTATTGCTCATTAATTGATAATAATTATACATTGATATAACATTTAAGAAAAAGGATTATAATTATGCTATTACCAATTCACCCCTCTCAATAATCCAACGTAAGCAAGTTCAAGATTTGATGGATAAAGGGTTGATTAGAGAAATCTTGAGTCCACATGCGCTTGTACCCCAATTGTGTTAAGTCCAAATAAAGATGGTGGCTAGAGAATGTGCATAGACTCGAGGCCTATAAACAAGATTACCATTAGGTATAGCTTTCCTTTACCAAGAATGCATGACTTAATGGATTGTTTGAGAGGGAGGTGCCTTTTTTTAAAGATTGATTTGAAAAGCACATATCACCAGATTAGAATGAGGGAACGGATGAATGGAAGACAACATTCAAAAACAATGAAGGATTGTATGAATGGCTTGTCATGACATTTGGTTTGATGAATGCACCAAGTACTTTTATGATATTGATGAAAGAAGTCTTGAAATATTTCATTGAAAATTTGTAATTTTGTATCTTGATGATATACTAATCTTTAGTAAGACCAAGGAAGAACATTTGAAGCATTTAACTGTAGTAATGAGGAGGTTGCAACAAGAGAAATTGTTGATAAACTTAAATAAGTCGTCTTTCATGAAAAACATAAATCATTTAATTTGGTTTTGTAATCTATTCAAATGAATTGAAGATGGATCCTGGAAAGTTAAGAGTAGGACCAAAGATTGGCCATCACCAAGATTATCTTGAAGCCTAAGCTTCCCATGGTTTGGCTTGTTTCTACCGAAATTTCATCAGTAATTTTAGTGGGATATGTGCACTAATGATGGAAACAGTCAATAAAAGACACAAATATTTTCATTGACGTGGTTGTGCTGGTGAGAAAAGTTTCAAGTTGGCTGAAGGATAAGATAATTCAGCACCAGCCCAATTCTCATATCACAAAACATTTCGTAAGGTGTGATGCAAAATGGATTTTCCATGTGAGCGGTCTTGAGTCAAGACAATAAGCCAATTGCATACTTCAGTGAAAATTGAACGAGAACAAGATGAAATATTCCACGCATGATAAAGATTTTTATGCAATCATACAAGGACTGGCATGGAGGCATTACTTGATTCCAAAGGTGATTCCGTCTCAGATAGCAATAACCATGCTTTATACAATTCATAACTGATGAGAAATTTGAACCGTAAGCATGCAAAATGGGTTGAATATATGTAGAATTTTACTTTTGTTATGAAGCATACTGAACCTGCTAACAAAGTTGTTGATGCATCGAGAAGGAGATGTTTGATTATGTGAGCGTTCGAGTGAAAACTTTAGGTTTTGATAAATCTGCTGCATGTACAGAGATGATGTTGATTTTAAAGAAGCCTATGAAGCATGTGAGAATCCAGCTCTCAGAGATAGAAGCCAATGGAAATAATACATTTGATCTTAATGGACCTATTCAATGGAAACCAATTGTGTATACGAAAATGCTATATGAGAGAGAACCTCTTGAAGGAAAAACATAGTGGGGATTGGTCGATTTCATCCATGATAAGACTTTCCACAACCGAATGGCTCATACTATTACGTGGATGAGGATGGATGTCAAGAAATCTGAAAAAAATGTAGAATTTTATAGCATGCAAAGGGAAAATACATAATACATGGTTGTATCAACCATTACCATCGAGAGGCCACGGGATGCGGTAAGCATGGATTTCGTGTTGAGACTATCGAGGAAATAGAGGAGTTGGGACTCCATATATTTGTGGTAGTCGATAGATTTTAAAATGGCAATACTCTTACACCATGTCGTAAAAGAGGATGCAACTAAATTGAATCATTTTCAGCAGTTGTTAGACTTCACAACCTACCCAAGTATCATGATTGAGATACCAAATTTGTTGGTCACTGAGGACCCTATAGAAGAAATCGGGGATGAATTTTATTTTATCTCATGATATCATCCTTAGATGGATGGGAAGATAGAATTTGTGAACAGGAGTTTGGGAGACTTATTGAGAATTTTGGTAGTCAATTACCACAAACTACATAATGGATCGTGTTCTTCCCACAAGGTGAATTTGCATATAACGATTCACCGAATAGGAGCATAGGACAGATCCCATTCTTTATAATATATGGAATGAATCCAAGAGGAGTCTCTGAGTTGAAATAATTAGAGAAGAATGAATTCAGTGCTATGCTAAGGATTTTGCAAAGATGAATGCAGGAGCTTCACAAGAAAATTAGAGAATCGCCAACTCAACCAAAGAATATATACAAGAGAGAAGATCAAAATAGAAGGGAAATTCATTTTGAAGTTGGAGATTTGGTTTTAGTGCATCTTAGAAAAGAAAGGTTCCAAGGAACATACAATAAGATGAAAATGAAGAAAAAATGGACCATGCAAAGTCCTGAAAAAATTCGGGGAAAATGCTTATGAAATTGAATTACCATATGGGGTAGGAATATCACCCATATTCAAAATAAATGATGTGTATCCTTATAGGGAATATGAAACAGAGGATTAGAAGGAATTCCAATGGCTTAAACAGATGCTTGTAGCTGAAAATACACATATGGAGAAGATTATTTATTATAGAATTTGTAAAAAGACTTGGAGAAAACATATTTTGAATACTTGGTAAAATGGAAAGGACACCATTGAAGATGCAAGTTGGGAGAGTGAAGCAGACATCCAAAGACATGGAAATATGGTGCAAGAGGTAATGAACATGAGTTCAAGAATTTTTTCAAGCAAGGGAGTATGATACAAGAGCACGCAAGGGAGCCAACAAAGAAAAGCACAAAGCAAGGAGGGATAACCGGAATTGCACTAGCGCACGTTTTGAGGAATTTTGAATCTAAAATAAGGAAGCATTAATGTAATATATAGGGGGATGTATTTCTATTTATGTTTTGGGGGATTTTAATATAGATCATGAGCATTTCTCTCATCCGGCCGACAGGAGGCATTTTTTGTAATTTATGTTTAGTAGGTGGATTTTAATTCTGGTAAGATAGCTTAGAGAAGAGAGAGGGAAAAACCCAAGAAGACTCTCTCATTTGTAATCCTTAGACAGTATTGAAATTTGATGTAGACGATTAGGAGATCAGAGAGGAATATAAAAGATTAGAGATTGTATGAATAATAACTATTCGTATTGAACCATGTACATAAGCCTTTGGATAAATATAAGGAAGCTTTCACCCAAGTTCAGTGTGTATTCATGAATATTGTTTATATATTTTGAATGGTATGTTACAATTTGCTATATTTCCATCAGCATTTGTTTCAATGCTATATGTATGCTTCTTGTGGATTCTGCTGGTGAATATATGAAGTTTGTGAGAGTAGTAGAAGTATAAGTTTCCAATTGTTTCTCTGTTCTTGAGAATTCTATGAGGAGTGTAGTGAAAGGTCCACATAGAGTGTGTGACAGATTTCTAAGTTTTATCTCATAAAGCTCAAGAGATAATATTGGTTTATACCAAATGTGGCGCAGGTAAGGCACAGAGCCATGCAAGGAGGGCGAGGGCCGAGAGAGGAATTGAAATTCTTCAATCCCACAAAGTGGTTTGAGAAACTATGTTGCGCAGGAGTTATCGTGAAGTTAACATTGTGGATAACTGGAGGTTATCGCAGAGCTGTTCTAAGTGTGTGCGTGGGGATTCTTTGAATCCATAATCCATCAAGGAAAACCAAGCTCAGGGGGGTTAGAATCTTCGAACAGTTCAAAGGGAGTTGAGGATTTAAACTGTCATGAAATTATGAGTTCAAACGAGTGAGTTTCTGAAAGAATCACACAAGGCTCATCAAAGATCGAGTGAATGGTGGAGCACTTCCCAGGGAGAGTGTCAAAGTCACAAGAGTCGGCTGATCATGATAAGTTGCAAGGAGGATAAGTGAAGGATTTATCCAAAGTGCACACTCAGAGGATATTTGAGCATTGGTCCAGTGGGATCAGGGTCGTTCGTTGAGTTTTGGGAGTTTGGGATTCATGGTATTGGGAGGCAAGGTCGGGCCTTGTCTTTAACAACCTCGGCTACGAAATCGTGTGGTTGACAGAGAGTTAAGCGATCAATGCTCTCTATGAATCATCGATCATGAATCAAATGGCTCGAGAATTCGGCACTGGGGGAAAGGTGCACACATCATTTTTTAATCCCCAAAAGGGATATCATCGACAAGCATCCAGGGCTGTTGGTTTGTGGTGGATATGGATCATCAGATCTGGGTCATTGGTGATTAGGTTTTGGGATTTCCAAGGTTGAGGTTTTGAGTCACTTCACCTCAACATCCCTGAAATTGTGAAGTACGAAGCACTGATAGAGTTGGGCCCATGGTAACATTAGAATGGTTGTTTGGTGAGAGGAATAGTGCCTAGCACCTCTTCGTGTGGGCGAGGTTCTTTTTGAAGGCCCTTGGGTATTTTTTGCAAGGGTTCCAAATGAGGACCTAAGAACTTCTTCCGCCTGTGGAGAATAGGAAGATCCGGTGGATCTGAGATTTCAAATTTAGACCGTGATAGGGGTTATGTACCAATGTGTCTAATCTAACTATGTCAAATTTATGCATACAAGCACATATTTAAGAAATTTCAACATTGGCCACAATCTTCACCATGGGGTCGATGCAATGACATTTGTGTAGTGAATTGAAGCCGCGCATAATCAAATGGACTTGCACTCTCTACACAAAACCTCCTTAAGCATTATGTAGGGGACATCAAACATCCCAGGTATAATGATGGGTGCTTATTATCCTTACGATTATGTGGGTTCAAAGGTGAAATTTGTGTTGGGTGTATTTAAAGTTCCATGTCAAATTTCAAGATAGTTTCGACAATGATTATATAGAATGGAAATAGACTAATGCGTATTAAATGAGAGGTTCATCATGATGAAATTTGATGTAAATGTGGATGATCTCAAAGATCATGTGGGGAAATCATAAATCCTTGAGTCTTGAACTCTCCCATAACATCAAGGCATGTGTCTAGTCTTAATCCATGTCAAATTTCATGAATACGTGGACATATTGGAAGAAATTTCAAAGTTGGCCCCATTCACCTTCAATATGAATGATTAGTGCATGGCATTTTTCGTGGCTGAATTGAAGCTTTCTTTATGATCAACGCAAGATTCTCAGACCAATAATAATCAAACCCTCCAAGTATTATGCGGACTTAAAAAATCCTTGAGTATTGTGATGGGTGTTATGATATACTTAAGTATTATGCGGGTTCGGTGGAAGAAATTGGTGATGGGTGTATTGGAAGTTACATGTCAAATTTCAAGATAGTTCGACAACAATTCTATAGAAGGGAATGACGAATGATGACAATGAGAGGTTGTTGAAGGAAAATCTCCTCACATTGTGTAGATATCCTCAAAGAGATAAACACTTAACTCTAATACATAAATTTCTTATCATGGTCACTAACTTCCTTTAGATCTAGGTCGACTAATGTGTGAGGAGTAAGGAGAAAAGAAGTACATTTTAAATGGTGTTTGTCCCTCAAGACCAATTGATCAATCTTCGCCTTCGATAAGCTCCTAGACAAAACAGTAATGTAAATATCCTACTCTATCAAGATTAGTTCTAAATAGGTCTATATACTAAAGAGAAAATTCATGTGATATTGAAAACGAATTAGAAAGAAATAGGCCAAGAAAATTATATTAACGAAGACAAAACATTGCTTACATGCCTTATGGTGGGATGAATTGTAGCGCCTATCAAGTCCCTCCTTGTTCACCCCTTACTCTACTAAAATATCCATGATCCGAATGATGATAGCTTCATTGATTGCCCCCTATGAGATCATAGGTCTCTTTGCTTCCAAAATATCTTTGTTCCAGCACCATCTATAAGATCATAAGTTTGGTGTGATTCTCCCTTTTCCACCTCTTCTGCTCCATGAGAAAGCTTGCTTATATAGCCTCCTCGAGAGATAACCATTTGATATATCCTTGGGTGAGTTGAGGATTTTCCTTCTTTAGTTGAGGATCTTCCCTAAGATCATCGATTGATTGAGGATTCGAATCTAACCGAATTCTAAGAATGAAAAGATCCTTCCCCATTCTTCAACTAATCAACCTGCTGCCTTAATAGGTAGCACTCCCTCAAAAGGGGCTATCAGAGCATTGTAGCGCCCCCCAGTAGGATTAAGGGGGGCACCAACACACCTAAAGACACCAGCGCTCCCCTAGAAGGGCCAAAGGAGATTTATAGCTCTCCCAGACAGTGTAAGGGGAGCGCTAGCGGTCCTAGAAGAGGTATAGGGGAGCTCTCCACTCCAAAAACTTAGTTTTGATAAGTGTTTTCAGGTGGAAAAAGGTTCATGAGACCAATTAACCTTCCTCCTCTTCCAAATCAGTGTTTGACATGTGCCAAGTGACCTCTTGATGTCTGCTACAAAAATGATGTAGGCATCATGGCAAGATGCTTCTCCGACACTTCACACTTGTGAGAAAAAATGCTTATTAATTTAAGCACCTTTGTAATGATCTACACTTGCGACACTATCAAATTTATTAATTTTGATGTGTAACAGATTATCCCCCAATGTGTGAAGTTAGAATATGAGAATTGACAAATGAAATTCTTTGTAGACTTTCAATCAAGGGCATAGATGCAAAGAACTCCACAAAGAGTCACACAAACATCCAACAAATATTATGACATGTTTCAAACTCGTAGGCATACCTATGCTTGGGTGATCAAGACTTGCAAGATATGGCCGCCAAAAAAAATACACTGCGGATCCATAAAAAAAAATATTGACTAAGGATATAACCACCAAATATACAATCTGGATCCATACCTCCATGACATGAACTGATTGTAGCCATGAAGAATACACAAGGGATCTTAATAGATGACAAGACATAGCCACCACTCAATATAAAGTGGATCTATGTAACAAAGATATGTGTTATTGTTCAAAAGAAACTCCAGTGGTCTCTTTACCGATCCCGGATGTAGCAATTTTAATCTAACCATGTGAATAGGGATTTCGTCCCGATGTAATTATCAGAAACCACTTGATTAATGGCCAATTAATGTAAACCGCTAATCAGCGCAGGGAGATCACCATTAATGTCAATGATTCAAGGTACTCTAGTACATTCCAACGACGTGAATGGATGAGCTGAAGTCAACATCCATGGAATCATCCGATCAGAGGTCAATGATGTAAATCCATTGTCGGACATGAGGAGGCCTGCCATTGAGGCATGCAGGTCCCAAAGTACTAACTGGTTTCTAAGTCTAGTTCTTGGATAATGTGTTGAAGTCGACAGGAATAGACTCGTTAAAGGAGGGCCTTGATGTATCCCCCATCAATGACATGAAATGAACACAAAGATGTAATTGGTAGATCAAATGAACATGGAATAACACGGGTATTGAGACAAGATTTTTGTGATGGCTGCTCTTGAGGTGGATACTTCCCTTGAACACTGAGGCACAATAGTAGAAACATGACATGGACCAAAACTTGATGATGTAGTGGATGCTGTGACTTATGTCAGGTGACCCAGAGGAGTGAAAGAAACTCAAAGGATTGGCTTAGTGCAGAGGTTCAGCAGATTATAATGCGTGCAAAAGACAAAGTGCCATGTTCAAGGGAAACTCTAAGAGTTACTTGGTAATGTTCTCACAAAACTGCTTGGCTTGCTTCTTTCAAATTTTCCCCCCATCCAGATAGACAAGTACCTCTTTTTAATTTAACGAGCTCGAGGAGGATAACACATGCTCAATAAAACTCACCTTCGGTAAGTTCCTCTTCCTTTGTTTAACGAACTAGAAGAAGTAAGGGTTCGATCCCATATGGGCCTGTCTATGTTTTGTTTAGCGAGTCCAAAGACAGAAAACTCGAAGGTTTTTCATGATTATAGAGTCTGGAAAAACACTAAAAAGAGAACTCTCTTAGTTCCTTTTTCGTAAAGTAGTCTGACGAGACCGAAAAAGAGATAAACTATCGCTCAATAGACATTTTCTTCAAATACTTTAACGAGCGTGAAGAGAACAAGGTTGCTCAGTAATATTTTCATCTTTAGAGAGTCTGAAAAGAACTTAAAGATGACTCCAATGTTGTCCTTTTTCGTAATCTTAGTCTTACAAGGCCAAAAAAGAGATAAATTATCACTCGAAAGATGCCCTTTCAAACCATTTAACGAGTGGAAAAGGAAGCAAGATCACTCGGCGATCTTTTCATGTTTAGAGAGTCTGAAAAGAGATTAAAGGAGACTCCAGGGGGTTCCTTTTTCGTGTATCCATACAGGTCCAAAAAAGAGATAAAAGTCTACCCAGATGCATTCTCATGTATTTACGAGCACGAGAAAGAACAAAGACTAAGCTCGGTATGCCCCCATCTTGAAAGCTAGTGGCTTAACTCCAGAAATATCATCAAAGGATGGAGACATGCCCTCCAAGCTTCGATTCATTCACCGGCTCTGAGGTTGTCACCAATTTCTCTAGCAGATGAGAAAAAGGAGAAGGGTGAATGAAAATAATGTTCAAGAGAGGTGACTGTTTCATTTTTTTACGAGCTTGATAAAGGAAAAGAACTATGCTCAAGACCCCTGTTTCATTTTTTAATGAGCTTGCCACAGAGAAGAGAAACTATGCCCGTGGTTTTGTCCGGATCATGGTTGCCAAGAGGATAATGCTCTGGAAGGGTACCATGTCAATGGATAAAACTTGGTCATGGCCTCCAAGAGACCTTCATTTGATGGAAGATAATCACTCAATAAGGGACAGATATCGAGGGTTGCGATAGGAGTAAAGAGATCAAGCTCTAATAATCCCACCGAAGAAATCACCATGTCCACTACCGGATCCAAATCGTCGGAAGTTGAAATCATGGGAGATGATGAAAAATCAGCACCAGGAGGGGAGATAGATTGAATATCTGCCCGAATTTCTTCACGAGGGGGAAGAAAAGAGGATCGGTGATAGTTATTATCCCGAGGTAACTTGTCAATGCGAAACATTTCCGGAATAGATTCATCCAAATGAAAAATTGGGGAAATGTAGTATATCGCAGAAGATAAGGAACTCAATTGTGATTGCATCAAGGAACTGTCAAAATCCAATAGATGTTCGGCATATAACGAGGGAGAAGCATATTGGGTAGAAATGTATGACGTTTCGGCTGGACTAAGTGGCATGGTGTCACTTAGTGCATCGAATTCCAAAGGACAAGGTACAATCCAAGGGTCAGATGATTCTAAAGATTGAAAAACCGCGGTCAAAATCATATCGACGCTGGCAATATGATGTGTAGTCGGTGGAAGTGGTGTAGGGAAGGTACCCATGAGGATAGAATATTTCAGTAAGCCAACACCAATGCTTTCATATGTGATCTTGTGGTCTCCCAAGAAAGGAATATTGTTGGTAGCAGGAGCGTGAGCATCGGTTGTGCAGAAATCCAACTAATCAACAGTGAAAATTTTTCCCTAGTGAGGAAATTGTACACATCGAAAGACCGACGAGGCAACGGAAGTCATATCATAAAACCAACTTCTTCCAAGTAACAAGTTGTAATCGAGGGGAGCATCGACCACCTCGGCATCAACAGTAATAGTTTTGCCACCCAATTGGATGGGCAGGGACTGTAAAATCCCATGGGGATGAAAACCTCGCCCATCGAAGGTGTGTAACATCGTTGGGTATTTGTTGAGTGCTGGTGATTTTAAACCTTTCCAACACGCTAAAGACATGACACAAGTTGAGGCTCCCTCATCCAGAATAGTTCGATGGATTTGTTGATTGTGAACAACAACATCAACTTGGAAAGCCGGTTGGTGGGAGAGTCAAGAGGCATAATTATCCAGGTTAAACATGATTTGATTGGACGACTCAGGATCAACATTGCTAAGAGCGGTCAAGAGTGTTCTATGTTGACTGGGGCAGTGCTGTAGAACTTCTAACGCAGACATAGCACACGGTGCTTGAGCCAAAACTTAAACAATGTTGTAGTTTTGGGCAGCACATGAACTAGGATTAAAGGTAGCTTTGCAGATAGTGCTCTTAGGAGGACGTAAGATAGAGTCGAACATGGGTTTCTCAATCTGAAGTGGTCCAGATGGAGGATTAGTCGATGGAAGACTAACAGAGGATGATGATGATTCTGGTAAAGTACCGACATCGTTAGTGTCTTTTCCCTTGTCAGGATTACCTGGTGTGTCGTAGGTCTTAGAGCGAGTGGTCAAATTGATCCCATTAAACATATAAATATGTGCACTCGACGAGGCCTCATCATTAGGATCGCTAGAACTGCCCCCAGGAGAAGGGGTTTGCGCAACCATGGATTGTTTCTGTGGAAAAGGTTGAGTAAGAACAGTGGGTTGTGACTTCCCTTGGAATATTTTGATCACTTCATTGTGAAGTGGACAATCTTGAGTGTAGTGATCATCACCACAAATGATACATGGGAATTTCAGTTTCCGTTGTGGTTTCTTTTCGGTAGCAGGTGTTTGATTTTTGGGTTGTTCATTATTATTTTTTTATTTATTATTTGTCTTCTTCTTACCTCTGGATTGTTGTGAAGGGGCAGATTGAACTGCATTCACCTCAGAGATCTGATTTTTGGGGGAGGTAGAGGAGGGTGTATTTGAGCTGGAAAGAGATTGAGTTTTGAAAGAATCGATAACACCATCCGCATGAGATGAGGATGATGGCTTAGAAGGATCGGTATTAGCTCTAGCAACATTCGGAAGCAAATCATACAAAGTACCAGATTGGGAATAAACCAAGTCTAAGTACTGAGCCCGTGTAATGTCTTGTTCCTCTGTGACCGCACCACCCATAGAGACATTGTGAGAGATCGGGGGTAACAATGATTTAGTAAACCATTCTTCCAAGAGCATGTCAGGAATGACTGCCTTGATCATCCTTCATCATCGCCTCCACTCATGAATATGGTCAGAGATATGCACGGAGTTAGTTTGACGAAGGGAGGTCAGGAGTTCAGTACCCGTCTCGTAGCGAATAGGCAGTTGAAAGTGCGTGAGGGAAGACATGGCAAGGGAATTGAAATCATGAAAAGAAGCACATGGTAGTTCAATATACCACTTTATTGCCGAGCATGTAAGTGTTCACTGGAAAAGATGAAAACGTATAGAATCATCCATGAGAGAGTTTGATGAACACCACAAATGGAAACTCATGACATGGTTGTTTGGATCTTCGCCAGATTTTCCATCAAATTTTGGAATATCAGAAGGAAGTTTAGCTGGA